>JAKTRJ010000075.1:0-60663 GCA_030579655.1 Liangdongia dryadoides
CTGGACCGGAACTTGAAGAGGAAACTTCAGAAGAACTAGAAGAGGAGCTAGATGGAGTTGGTTTTGGACCTGGACCAGAGCTTGATGAGGAAACTTCAGAAGAGGAGCTAGAAGAAGATGGACCTGGAGCTGGACCAGAGCTTGAAGAAGAAACTTCAGAAGAACTAGAAGATGGACCTGGAGCAGGACCAGAGCTTGAAGAAGAAACTTCAGAAGAGGAACTAGATGGTGTTGGTTTTGGACCTGGACCGGAACTTGAAGAGGAAACTTCAGAAGAACTAGAAGAGGAGCTAGATGGTGTTGGTTTTGGACCTGGACCCGAACTTGAAGAAGAAACTTCAGAAGAACTTGAAGATGGACCTGGAGCTGGACCGGAACTGGATGAGGATGGACCAGGGGCTGGACCGGAACTGGATGAAGAACTTTCAGATGATGAGAACTTGGAACTAGATGGAGATGGAATTGGGCCACTCCATGATGAAGAGTGGTGATCTGGGTTACACCAAATTGGCCATTTCCAACTAGAGGCATCACTTTGTGGGTGACCTTGGTTATCAATACCTTGGCAACCAATAGTATAATCATAAGATTGTTCATATTTCCAGTTTTTACATTCAGTAACGTTTTGGCTAACACCACCAGAACACCAGTCATATTGAATTTGGAAAGTTGGAGTTTGAACATAATCACCACCAACTTCACCTTGAACAACGACTTTGTAATCCCAATCTTTTGGATTTGTGATTTCTTTAATGTTAGAGTTTCTGCTGAATAAAGTGTAAGTATTTCCTAAACCAATAATTTTCAATTCACTTAAAGCATCTAGAGATAGAGAATCTTTAGCACTGAAGTGTATGTTTAATTCATATTGGTTATTACCAATATATTTGACAGAGGTAACATCAATATTAGCGAATGGGATGTTAACTTGCTTTGCGTGCCATTCAAAATCAGCATCTGGACAAACTTCAACCGGATCACAATCAGTTGGGCCAGGGTTTGGACCAGGGCTTGGACTTGGGATTGGATATGGTTGAGGGCTTGTAGGCCAAAAATGAGCAAATACATGCGCAGATTGGAAGGCTACAACAGCCAACAAAGGTGCAATCAAAACCATATTGAATTAGTTTTTCAGTGAGTGTAGAGTGTTGATGCAAATACTTAAAAACAGACCCTTCAGATAACAATCCAAAAAGTGGATTTTAACTCTTTATATACCTTTCTTTTATTAAGTTTCTTTGAATTTCGGATCTTTTCAATTTGACCATTTCTATGCTGCAACACTTTATTCAAATTTAAGATTACATCTCGATAAAAAAGTAACATTGCATATGACGTACCTCATCTGTGGTTATCATCACTCGTTGGCATAGCACAACTTGCTTTCTGGTCGATACGATGCTTGGTACCTCCTGTATGTTAAAGTTTTTCACATGTACTAAAGTTCATGGATTTCAAAAGAAGATAAGCAGTTGTATACCAATCCGATTAAGATGCCAATAATATATTTCCATATGGATATGATCTTCCATTACTTACAACATACTTTAAAGAAAGGTTCATTCACTACAAAAAGATGTTTCATAAATTCAAATATCAAGGTTCAGAATTATCTAGATCTTTCGCGCATTAAATCTAAGAAAATCTGCGTCATTATGCAACTGCAACTTTTCGGTAATGAGTAGACAATAGGAAATGAGGTCTTGCGCCCAGACAAATAATCAAATTTTTAATGCCCATTTCTAAAAGAATTTTCAAGAAAATGATCTTGGTAAAAAAAATATCATCGTTTAATGACCATTTCGGACAACTCTTAAGCTTTTTTCCATTGTTTTCAAGGCTTTTCACTGACCATTGGTATTCGGCAATGAGCATCAAATTTACTTGGGAGCAGCAGCTTGCAGCCCCCCTTGAACGTTTAAACTGTTTTTAAGAACATAAGCAAAACAAAAACAAGAAGTTACACGTTTATCAAATTTGTCTTGGAATTTAGAAATACCTGATATGTATAAAAAAAAGGACTTGTATTTCAGAGTATTTCTTAATCTGGATAATACCGGTAGTTGATCTTTTGTTCAAAATTAATTCTTTTGTCTAACAACAAACTAGCGAAATTTCTAAAGTGGCACCTTCGTTGTAAATTAAATCCTATTTTTAGTTTTGCTCTATCCCTCAGACACTGTTGTCTAAATTAAGTAAAGTAATTACGTGCATAGATTCATTTAGAAGTTGATTAGCAATTAGTTTGAATAATTAAGGTTAAAGCAAAAAGGCTTTGAAACAGCAAATTCAAACCTTCAGGTGGTGGTCTTTTAGAATTAACTGATGACCTTTTGGAAGTATTATCTTGATAATTAAGTTTGTGGTAGTCTTTTACTTACTTTTTTGCTTTGATCTTGATAATCGTTATTAGTAATGTAGAGTTCTAGTCACTTCTAACAAGAGTGGCAAACAATAAATCAACACAGACAACTAATACACCTCAATTTGCATGAAACACCTTGACAACCCCTTCTACCAAATGTAACTACAGGTTTCTTTCGTTAACTTTTTTCATTGTTCAACAACACATGAAATTTCTTTTTGATTGAAATTTATCTGATCTAGATTTCTAAAACATAATAAAAATATATAAAGAATTCAACTTAAATTGCCAGCCACTAAACTTCATACATCATATAAAAATTCAAACTAGATTTACACAGGTTTTGAAATTCTTCAAAATCTGTTCAGTTTTAAGATAACTAATCAATTGCTTATTGAAAAAACGTTTACAAGTAGTGTTGGAAAACTAAAACTGATCTTATATTTACAAGTAATAAACACTGATTTTCTACAAGTAACAACTATCTTCTACTTGTAAGCACCTGAAATATTCTTTTATTACACTGGTTATGATTAAGACTGCCACGGAGGTTATGTACATGTCATGAAATTCATAAAAACCTTTGTATTACTGGTTTAGTGGAGAACATCGGTGAAAAAGAATTTAAGTAAACTCCAAAGTGAATCACATTTTCAATGTTACGTTTGATAGTTTTATAGACCAATAGTTTAATTTTTTCTGTTCAAAACAAGAAAAAAAGTCACAAAAGAAGCAATTCAAATAACTTGAAAACAGAATAGTTCAAAAAGTTACTGAATTTAATCAAGGCAACCAAAAGTAGAAAAAGATGTTTCAGATCAGAACCTGAATAGAAAAACTTATTACAACCAGCATTTATATTTTGTATAGTTCCAACCCTTTTTTGGATACTCTCTTTCCAACGTAATATTATGAATGGGAACAAATTGATTATTAATATTATCGATGTTTCTTACTTTATAAATTACATAATGATGCAGAATCATCAACTATTAAATAATTAAATATATTAAAAGTAATTATATCATAAGCTAAAACTAGAAATCTAATATAGCATCTAAAACTCTAAAGCATGCAAACCTGCATCTTTAAAACAGAAACAAAAACATAAAATTAACTGTCGAATCAACAGTCAAACACGAAAGGTATAAATAAAACAATAAGGTTAAATCATTAGGTTTTTTTAATAAAATGTTCAACATTTACTAAATTAATTAATCTTATAACAAGTAAATGAAACCGGCAACAAGACCAATAACTGCAGTAGTACCTAACTTAGCAGCAGAAGCCTCAAATGTACTAACACCTGGTGTACCTGATGGAACAGGAGAAGAGGATGAAGCTTCAGGGGATGGAGCTGGAGCTGGAGCTGGAGCTGGAGCTTCTGAAGATGGTTCTGGAGCTGGAGCTGGGGCTTCTGAAGATGGTTCTGGAGCTGGAGCTGGGGCTTCTGAAGATGGAGCTGGAGCTGGAGCTGGAGCTTCTGAAGATGGAGCTGGAGCTGGAGCTGGGGCTTCTGAAGATGGTTCTGGAGCTGGAGCTGGGGTAGTGGTTTCTGGGCAATAAGTGGTAGTAATAGTGACAACACTACCATTTTCATCTGTACTTGTGTAAGTAGAAGTAGTGGTTTCTGGACCTGGACCTGGAGCTGGACCTGTAGAAGTTGGTTCAGGACCTGGAGATGGGGTAGTAGATTCTGGGCAATAAGTGGTAGTAATTGTGACAGTACTACCATTTTCATTTGTGGTTGTGTAAGTAGAAGTAGTGGTTTCTGGAGCTGGACCTGGTGCTGGACCTGTAGAAGATGGTTCAGGACCTGGTGAAGAAGAACCAGAAGAAGATGGTCCTGGTGCTGGGCCAGAGCTAGATGAAGAAACTTCTGAAGAAGATGAAGCTGAAGAGCTAGATGAAACTTCTGAAGATGAAGCTGAAGAGCTAGAGGAAACTTCTGAAGAAGATGAAGCTGAAGAGCTAGATGAAGAACTAGATGAAGCTGAAGAGCTAGATGAAGATGAAGAGCTAGAGGAAACTTCTGAAGATGAAGCTGAAGAGCTAGAGGAAACTTCTGAAGAAGATGAAGCTGAAGAGCTAGATGAAGAACTAGATGAAGCTGAAGAGCTAGATGAAGATGAAGAGCTAGAGGAAACTTCTGAAGATGAAGCTGAAGAGCTAGAGGAAACTTCTGAAGAAGATGAAGCTGAAGAGCTAGATGAAGAACTAGATGAAGCTGAAGAGCTAGATGAAGATGAAGAGCTAGAGGAAACTTCTGAAGATGAAGCTGAAGAGCTAGAGGAAACTTCTGAAGAAGATGAAGCTGAAGAGCTAGATGAAGAACTAGATGAAGCTGAAGAGCTAGATGAAGATGAAGAGCTAGAGGAGGATGGAGAGGAGGAGGAGGAGGAGCTAGAGGAGGAGCTAGAGGAGGATGGAGAGGATGAAGAGGAGGAGGATGAAGAGCTAGATGATTCTGAAGAGCTAGAGGAGGAGGAGGAGCTAGATGGAGAGGAAGAGGAAGAGGAGGAGGAGGAGGATGAGCTAGATGAATCTGATGAGCTAGAGGAGGATGAAGAGCTAGAGGATTCTGAAGAGCTAGAGGAGGAGGAGGAGCTAGATGGAGAGGAAGAGGAAGAGGAGGAGGAGGAGGATGAGCTAGATGAATCTGATGAGCTAGAGGAGGATGAAGAGCTAGATGACTCTGAAGAACTAGAGGAGGATGAAGAGGATGATGAGGATGAAGAGCTAGAGGAGGATGAAGAGCTAGATGACTCTGAAGAACTAGAGGAGGATGAAGAGGATGATGAGGATGAAGAACTAGAAGAGGATGATGATGATGATGAGGATGAAGATGATGAAGATGAAGATGATGATGATGAAGATGAAGATGATGATGATGAAGATGATGATGATGATGATGAAGATGATGATGATGATGATGAAGAGGAGGAGGATTTGTCACCACCACATTCGTCTGGCCATTCATAGATGGAAGCATCACCTTGAACGTGATCTGCATCACCATCACAAGTAATAGCATATTCATAAGTCAAATCATATTGGAAGTTCTTACACTCATCAGAATCCCATGGTGTACCAGTTCTACACCAATCAAATTGAATTTGATATGGTTTTGACAAAGCAACTTCACCTTCATTAGTTTCAATAACGACTGTGTAAGTCCAATCAAATGGATCTTCCACTTCGAACTTGTTCATATTTCTACTGAATAAGACATAGTTGTATTGCAAACCAAGAATTTTCAATTCAGTCAAATACTTAGAAGGCAAGACAGGTTCAGTAACCTTGAAATGAATATCCATTTCATAAAAATGACCACCAATCCAAGTGACACCTTCGGATGAGATTTCAGCCCATGGGATATTAACACTCTTGGAATGTGATTTAAAATCATAATTTGGACAGACCGGTTTGAAAGTACCAGGGTCACATTTAACAGATTCAGCTGTAGCACCTAAGCCAAACATGGCAATAGCCATCAAAGATTTTAATAGAACCATTGTTGACTTAATGTTTTTAGATGGGAATTAAAAAAAAACAGTAAAATGTAATTAGTTGTTGGGATTGATGATTTCTGCATCTTTAAATAATCCTTATATGATGATATATTATTCAACCAAAATATGCTTGTTGGTTTAAGTGCTAATTAGAGGTAGCAAGCAATGCAAACTTTTTGCATGAGGGATTCTGGATATTCGAACAATTTTCAATTTTAAGCACCTAAATGCATGCTAGTGATTTGGACTACATATAGATGCATATATTAATATCTAAGTATCAAACTGGAAATTTAGAATTTGTGTTAACAAAATAGACAAAAAATTGTCTTGTTTTAGGATATTCATTTATCAAATTATTATCAAATATATATTCACTTTTTTTCAAGAAATATGGCTTCCATAACAATTACTCTTACAGAGAAAACTCAAATCGTTTGGGTTGCTGCAGTTATATGCAGTTATATGTATCTATTATCGTCTGGCGGTGGAACACTGCTAAAAAAAGCTTTTTAAATAACTTAATAAAGAAAGAATCCAACCTGAAATGAGAAGTGTCACCCATATTGTGTAAACAATGTTATTATGTAAACAATGTCATTTTGACTTGTGTTTGTTGTTGTAAACAACCTGTTTAATAACACAGTTTTCCATTTTTAATTACAGCGAGATCAGAAAGATCTAAGATTCAAAGTTTAATTAAAGAACCAAAAAAGTACGATATTAACAACCCAGAAGGATATAGAAGAAGCAGGTGGTAGAAATTAACCACCAATACCCAATTTATCGTACTGAATACTACATATTCTGTGCTTCTTAATCAACACAGTGATGACATGATGCACACAAATATTTAGTTCACTTTGTTCAAGACTACTTAATGATTTGAAAATTAACCGACATTCCCCTACATGAAATTTCCCAAATAGTAAAAAAGCAAAGCAAAAATTCAATAAACTTCGAGATGTGACATAATATATAGTTGATATAGAACAAAACGGTACATAGTCATTACTTTGTTCTAAAAGTTTCTCTTTAATTTTAATGGGTTATGAAAAAAATAAAGTTTTCGAAAATACATTCTATCATGTATCCATATGCAACGAACAGAATTGACAAACTTGAATGACTAAACCGAATTGGGGTTTAGAGTCAAAAATCTGGTAATACCAGGGGGGCTACTTGAACTTAAATTTTGGTTACAAATCTACTAGTATGAAGTTGAAAGTCACCAAAGTACAACATACTTTATCACTACAATGATCTTGCTTTGAGAAAAAATTATTCAGATCTCTTTAAATATAATGCAGTATTTTTATTCTGTGGACACATTAAACCGCATTATCTGCTTTAAACTATTCCGGTCTATTATTACGTTATTGATGATGGTGTTCATTACTAGGGGGCTATGAACAAAGCCTACTCGTTTAATTAAGCTTATATAGTACAGAGTGGTGTGCAACAATGGTTCAAAGCCGGGGTAAAAGCACTCTTCTTTTAAAGTTGATATGAAATGCCAATTTTCTTTCTGTCTTGCATCTTTTTATATCTACCTTACCTACGTAAATCATCTCCTTTATTTCGCAATGAGGAAAGTCCGCACCCTAAATTGCATATGTAAATTTGCTCTATTCACCAGAGTCAGTAATTAAAGAACCTCCATGTCATATCAAAACCCTAACATCCAATTATAACTCAATTTCAAAGGTGTCGTATTCATTTATGCAAGAAAAAGACAAAAGAAATTGAACTATGTACTGGTTACCGGGGCCAAGAATTATCAAACAAACAAGAGGAAGCTCTATAGTTTGAATATTAGTAGTATATACGGTGGTTTTCTAATATCAATTAATATGACTAATTAAGTAATGTAGTCTCCTGAATTTAATCTTTTCCTTTAGTTGTGCAACAGTAGTAGTGAAAACACAATCATGCCATAACTAAAAGAAAAAGAGGACAATATATCTCGGTATAATCAGAACAATAATCAACTTAAATGAGTACATAGACAACTTTAGAACAGAATTACATTACTTCATTAAATTTCTATATAAAAACTATAGTACAGGAATAATAATTTAAATCATGGTTTAAACTCCAAGAATCTGAATTTACCCTTCTCAAACTCATCAGGATGTTCTTCTTTAATTTCTTCAACAAAAGTATTTGCAATATCATCTCTTTGAACAAACTCTTCATACCATCCTGAACTAGTCCACCATTTCTTGACTGGAACTCCATTCATTGGGAAGAAAAAACAAATAACTAGATAACACAAAAAACTAGTGAAATAACCAGTAAAGAAAGACAAGTCGTAAATGTATTTAGCTCCACTTGGAATAGTTCTACCAACAGCACCTGCAAACCCAGTAACATTCATACTAACACCAGCAATGTACGCAGCAAAAGCTCTCCAATTGATACCAAATTTGTTATAAGTGTAATTGTTTTCCTTTTTATTACTGTATAGATGGAAAATATTAATATAACCTTTTCTTACAACACAATAATCAGCACAAACAACACCAGCAATAGATGATAAGAAAACAGCATAAGCAGATAGATATGTAGAAAAGTTAGTTGCTGAAGTGAAAAACTTCCATGGGCAAATACAAAATGCAATAACTGCACATAAAAATGAACCTCTTCTAATATTGATGTATCTTGGTAATAAGGCAGTACAATCAGTACCAAAACTGATAGAATTAGCAGAGATATTGGTACCAACTTGAGCAATGGCAAAAGCTAAAGTGATTAAAAATACACCACCTCTGTTACCTCTTGTATAATTATCCAAACAACGACGTAAAATATCTAATGGTGACCAATATGCGACACCAAATATAGCTTCAGCGGCTGATGCAGTTAAAGTACCAATTAAAGCATTAACAGCAAAGACAACTGGGACTGAAAAAGCTTGGGTCCAAGAAGAAGAACTTGGTTTTCTTGCTAATCTTGAGAAATCTGGTGCATTAATAATTAAAGTTGCAAACCCAGAGATACAGTTCATAGTGGCATTAACAAAAGCCCAACCATGATCATGAGAATTCATATGTGTCTTTTTGTGAATAACAGAACCAGCACCATCAGCTTTCACTAACATCCAAACTAAATATGCAATTGATGCAATAGCAGCAACGATTGATTTGAACATGAAGAACCATCTAATGGATTGAGGTCTAAAATACATAAATGGTAATTGACAAACCCAATAAATAAAAAATGACAAAAATTGAAAAGAAGTAGTACCAGACCCAATTTTATTAGGAATTTTTTCTTCCATATTGGTCCCAAAGATAGCCATTAATAATAATTGAACACATTGCCCACCGATCCATGAATGATAAGCAAACCAAACACAAGCCATAACAACTCTGTTAATAATTGGCCAGATAGAACCAAAAATACCAAAAGAGGATCTTGAACCAACAGGAAAAGAGATATGATAATGAGAACCAATTCTTTGTGAAATTAACATGAATGCAGCAGCAAAAGAATAACCAATCCAGACTGCAATCCAACATTCCCACCAAGCCAAACCAGCAACAATACCTGTAGATGCAATTTGGAAAGCATTGACATTAAAAGACTCAGAAATCCAGAAGTAAATGTAGTGCCACCATTCCCATGGTCTATTATCACTATCTAAAACTGGTTTCAAATCTTCATTATATAAAAACTTTTCAGCAAGAGTTAAACCATCATTTTGACCTTTAACTGTAATGATGTTTTGAAATTTTTGAAACCAAGACATGTTATTGAAACTAGTTGTTGGTATCGATTCTTTTTCATCATCTAAAGAGGTATAATGAGCGTCTTCAAGAGTTAGCTCATGTTCAGATAAGGTTGAACGTCCATCACTCTTTTCTTTTTGAAATGGTGACATCCTGAGGAAAGATCTTTAGTTCTTTATGGGTATCAAAAATATGAAAGCAAGATAGTGCTTCCAAATTATAAAGAAATATTCTCTTTAAACTAGAGACCTTGAGACAATTGTTCAGGTTTCACTAGTTCCAAAGTTTGAAGAAAGAGATGAGATGCTGGTTAAAATAAAATTTTCGTTGCATCAGCCTAAAGAAAAAAAAAATCTTACATGCATAAGACAGCTTGGGTGACAGGAATCAAACAGCGGGCAGTTTGAACTGGTGAAGAAGAATGGTGGTAGGTAAACTATCACCATTGGTTTCCAACTATATGAGTCTTCCACTCATGTAAGTTTTCTAGTTATAACAGTCATACTCCCAGTCCGTTTTCAAGACTTGAATGATTAAAAGCTTCATGCAAGGTTTTTTCCGTGTAAAGTTCAGCCTCTTGCTCTGAAACAGATAAATAAATTCTACCAGAAAAATTTAAAAAAGGTGAGAAAAGTATTAATATAGTTACCGTAGTATTTTAGATTAATATGACAACTTCTTTTCACAGTAAGTTGTCTTGTTATTTAGATATTGTCAAATATCAACATTTTGAAGTTCCGAGTTGAGGCATCAAATTATCCGAAGTCAAACAACATAGTGAGAAAGACGAAAAGAAGAAAAAAAACTGTAATATCGTTGATATATGATTCTCGCAAAGAGGAAATACAGTTAATACTATTCTTTTGTGTTCTATAACTTTTTAATGGTTTGTGTGTCTACATCTTGTGATCTCGGTACCAATGTTCGCACACTCATAATACAAAATAATATTTTGAACATCATGAAAACAACAAATACTTCAACAGGAACTGCGTGTGATATCTTGACACATAATCTCACAGCCCTTCAAGTGCTTCATTTCATCAGATAAAGCCTCACATTCCCCCAGATTTCACTATGATTCAACTTAGTTCTTTAAACTGCCCTCGTAAGTTGTGGTCGAAATTGTTTTTTTGGTAAAGCCGTCGGATTTATTTCTGTTGATATTGGAAATATATATAAAATGTAATCTAACGAGCTTTTAATATAAACAATTTGATAACTTGAATTGAGGCTCTACCTATAAAAGATTATCAAAAAAAATGATTCCTGTTTGGTTAGATTGTGATCCAGGCCATGATGATGTTGTTGCTTTGTTACTAGCTTTGTACCATCCAGCATTTAAATTAGTTGGTGTTTCTACTACTTATGGTAACTCTTCTTTACAAAACACAACCAACAATGCTCTTTCAGTTCTTACTGCTTTCAATGCTATAGATGTCCCAGTTTATCAAGGTTATGACAAACCTTTCAAAAAGCCTGTTCATTTTGCCCCTGATATTCATGGTGAATCTGGTTTAGAAGGTACAGATCTATTACCAACACCAAAGAATAAAGTTTTAAACAAAACTGGTGATTATAAAGCTTTCCATGACGCATTACTAAAAGCTATTGATGAATATGAAGGTAAAATATCCGTTGTAGCTACTGGTCCTTTAACAAACATGGGTCACTTTTTTTCAGAACATCCAGATGCTATTGATAAGATTTATAGACTTTCTATTATGGGTGGTGGTATTCATCAATTCAACTACGGTTCTGCAGAGTTCAACATTTGGTGTGATCCAGAAGGTTCCAATGCTGTTTTTGGTAGTAAAAAATTAGCAGAAAAAACTATTCTAGTACCATTAGATGCTACACATAAAGCTATTTGTTCAAAACAAATTCAACAAGAAATCTTAGGAAATGGAGAATCTAAATTAAGAAAATTATTGTATGAATTGATGACTTTTTTTGCTTCTTCTTATGAAAAATCGCAATCTTTCAAAAATGGTCCTCCTGTTCATGATCCATTAGCTGTTTTTGTGTTATTAGATGAATATGAGGAAACAAAAACTCAATATACTGACTTGAATTTCAAATGGACCAAAGATGATATTGATGTTATTGAATCTGGTGAATTGATTGGGAAGTTGGAGATTAAAGAAAATGATAAATCTGGTATTAAAATCATTTTTGACTTGAACGTTCCAAAATTTTGGGAAATTATGCTCGATGTAATCAAATCTGCGGATTCTAAATGTAAATTTTAATAATATTCATTATAATCGTATAATATATAAACTATTTAAATGCTAACCTGAACCAAATCATCAATTGTACTATCACAACAAACTTTATTAAATATATTTTCTTTCCAACCTTCTGGTATCTTCTCATTAGTTTTTTGTGTTTTATACGATTCTTCTAAAACTTCGCCACTATCTATGATATCTTCATCATCTAAATCATCATCAATTTTTAAATAAATACCTTTACCAATCGGTATTGATTCCATGGTTTTAAAAATTTTTTGAAACATAATACCATGTGTATCAATCTGTTGGACAAATTGTCCTATTAATCTATTCTCAAATTCTGGAATTTCAAAATGAACAGGTGGTATTCCATATTGAGTAACATAAAATTTCAATGCACGATTATTATCAAAAATCAACTTCACTTGTCTTTTGAACGTTGGTTTATCCTTATAGCTCACAGGCTTCTTAATAGTCTCGCCCTCTTTGTGACTATGATTATGTGCAGGATTTGTACAACCACCAGCGCTATGTAATATCTCTGTATACCCTTCAGTTTTCAAACCATATAACAAGTCATTTTTCACTGGAGTCTCCAATGGTCTATCCACACTTAAAAACCATTTAGTTGAGTCCTCAGCTACAGAGCCAAATGTCATAAAATTTGTTAAAATATCATTTATTTCTGAACGTTTTAATAGCGTGAGACAAAGCTTATTAGTCTCTGCATCAGCAGGTTGTAATAATCCATTAGATTCTTGTATGAACTTGAATAGAACAGCTTTCTTGTTGTTGAATATCACTTTAACTTTGATTTGTGGCATTGTTTTATCCACTGTTTGTTTTTTTTTGATGAAAATGTGTCAAAGAGTACTGTAATAGTGCCGGAAATTCTGGTGATGCATAAAATTTTTGTGTCTTGTGATTGGTTCATTGGAAAAAGTTGAAAATCTTTATTATAAAGTTATTTTAATGAAATCTAAAGTTATTTTTTGAACTTGTTGGTATTTAATCTACTTCTTGAATTTATTGAAGAATCTGTTCAATTGTTTTAGGAAATCTATACCTCTGCACCTATATGCATCTTGAACGGAATATTAAAACAAGTTATGTGAACATAGTGATTGGAATACATCAATTGTTATTTAACAATATACCTCATAAGTATGCTTTCTCTCTTGTGTCCCTTTATTATCCACTTCTATCTCTCGGTTGTCTAAACCCATTAATAATTAATGAGATCAAACTTCTCTATAATTCTCACTTGTACTCTTTATAAGAGATGAAACCCCCATGATTCTCTGAGTCCCTTATGTTTTAGCTGGGGTCCATATCACTATGAAGTTATTCTTTATCACATTTTTTCATTTTCTTTCGGTCTCAACCTGCATCAATATCCTATTAACTAATGATGATGGATGGTTATCAACAGGAATCAGAGCTACATATAATTCATTAACATCAGCAGGTCATAATGTCTATTTAGTTGCACCAGCAACACAAAAATCAGGTTTTGGAGCAACATTACAATTCACAGAATTTGATACTTTGCAAACAGATGATGAATTTGGTTATAAACATGCTGGTGAACCAGCATGGGGACATGAAGAGTTTGATGATCATATTTGGTATTTTAATGGAACCCCAGCTGCCTGTGTTTCCTTTGGCTTGGATTATTTATTACCTAGGTTCTTCTCTAATGTCAAGATTGATGTGGTTGTATCTGGTCCTAATCAAGGTTGGAATATTGG
The DNA here is from genome assembly GCA_030579655.1 of Liangdongia dryadoides. Lineage (NCBI taxonomy): Eukaryota > Fungi > Ascomycota > Saccharomycetes > Phaffomycetales > Wickerhamomycetaceae > Liangdongia > Liangdongia dryadoides. Next base: position 13,600 of record JAKTRJ010000075.1, read on the forward strand.
TACTCCAATATTCATGTTGAGTGGTACTATTGGTGCTGCTTCTACTGCAGTTTTGAGAAGTATTCCTGCTATTGCAGTATCTGGTGGTGATTTAAAAAATACTTTTTATAAAGAATCATTAACTGATGACCCTTTAGATCCACAAAACATATATGGTGATAAAATTGTTGAGCTTATTGATCGTTTGGTTAATAATATCGGGGCTGATAGTGTAAGTGCTACAAGAAGACGTATTAGCTCCCCACAACAAATCTTACCATTAGGTGTTGGTTTAAATGTGAATTTTCCAATGGTTGGCAACTCTAGTGAATCTAACTGCGTTGATCCAGTTTTCCAATTCACCAGAATGACTGGGGGATTAATATTTAATCCAGTATTAGACTACAATGAAGCTAATAACACATTTAGTGGTGGGATTAAATTTGGTTCAAGAGCTACAGAATTAAAACTAAATGGTAATAATACAGTACCCTCTGAAAATATGGTTATGTTGGCTCAGGGAGGATGTGTCTCTACAATATCTGCATTTTCTGTTGATTTTGATGCACCATATTTTCAATCAACTCAAGTGTATAAGCAACTAAATGGGTTGGTTCAGTAGTTCGTTTATACTAAATATATATATATGTACCTATGGACCAACTATAATGTAGTACATATAACTTGTCAAATTTGTCTTTGTGCTGAACTCTTCAGATTTGTTGAAGTTGAAGTTGAAGTTGATAGTCGAAGTCATCACAAATGACATCATCGGGTAAATAAAAAAAATTATCAACTAAAATTCCCAATATTTCAATTGAGGTAACAATTATAACACTTTAACTGTTACAATTGAATTGATAACTATCCTTGTGCTAGATTATATATATATTCTATATCACAATGTCAGAAAAACATCACGCTGAATTCTCATCCTTTCAAGCCACATCTAGAGAAGAAACTTTGCAACAAGTGATTGACTCCTACTCAGCACTAGTTGATGGTCAAACCAACTGGGTATGCAACTTATCCAATGCTTCTTCATTGATATGGCATGCATACCATTCCTTACCATTAAATATCAACTGGGCTGGTTTCTATGTCTTGGACCCTACTGATGAAACACAATTGATCCTAGGCCCATTCCAAGGGAAAGTGGCTTGTCAATTAATCAAGATTGGTAAAGGTGTTTGTGGTATTGGTGCCAGTACTAAACAAACTCAATTAGTCCCAGATGTTGAAAAATTCCCAGGTCATATTGCTTGTGATGGTGAAACTAAGAGTGAGATTGTGGTGCCTATTGTTGATCCACAAGGTATCGTTAGAGGTGTTATTGATATTGATTGTTTAGAATACAGTGGATTCACTGAAGTTGACAAAAAATATTTAGAACAATTAGCTGATTTGATTGGTAAAACAAACAAGTGGTGAATAGTATTGTGATTTTTGTATAAAGTCTTTTTAAAAAAATGTTGTTATTATTAAATTCTAGTATAAAAGTTCTCCTTTGGAAGAAGATGATATAAGGATATATACTCTAAACTCTATGATTTTTAATGTGATATTCTGCTCAACTACTAATCACTGATCACCAGATCACGAAATCCTGAAACAACAATTTTAGTGTAGGAGCATAAATACCTATATGGAATCTTGATCAGACCCATATTTTACAAATTCATTCATATGAAATTGAATTTATTCCTTTATTATTTCAAATCGGGATTAATCCTATATATGAGAGTTTATTCAAATAAAACTAAGAGAAAAAAGTAGTGTGTGTGCAAAAATTTGGACAGTTATGAAGATATAGGATCTAGAAGAGTTTCATATGAGAGTAGTAGCACGCTTGAAAAAAAATATCTTCAGTAAATTATCTTTTGAGCTATAGGTAATCTCAAGAAAAATATAGTACAATCCATTTCACTAAGAACAAGTCTCGATATAAACTGTTTTCATCAATGAATTTCATAAATCATAAGTACAAATTATATCTTTGTCACTGTATGTTTCTGCAAGATACCTCTAGTGATTCAGTGATTCACCATGATTTGAAATTAAACTACACTCAAACTTAATTCATATTGAAGACTGAAGATTATAAGGGGTTTATTGGTATCAATAATTTGTTGTTTGTAAAATACCATTTTCTAATGTTTTCATTGAGGTTTTGTACCTGTTCCTGAGAATTCGCCAATGACAACGTAGACAATAATCACTAGGCATTATATTGCATAAACGTCTCAATCCGCAGAACTTAGAAATAGTAGAACAAATAAAAACAATTAGGGTATTCTAATTGTCTGATACTTTAATCAATTCTTAGATGTAGTCTTAAAGATTAACGATGGTTTCAGCACAATTGCTTCCATTATTTCTAAAACTTTTACATGAGCAAATTAATCCCAATTCTGCAGAATGTTGAAAAGGGTTCATATATGAAAAAAACCAGGTACTAATAACTCAATGAGAGGATTCTAGAGTATTACTATGTGTTTTTCACAATTTTCTAGAGTGTCCAATTTAATCAAGGGATGAACCCTTGGATTTTTGGAGAATTAAAGTTATTTTTTGGTATACTCTCATTTCAAATTAAACCAATAGAACCTCAAAACAGAAATGCATACTAAAACGATATCTATACATAGTACACATATGCAGACATAGACACACACCTAGAAATTTGCTCGTTTTGACAAACGGTTCTATGTTTTTTCAAAACTAAACATCTGATAAAATTAAGTGATGCAAATCATTTTATGATTTAGATCACTTTACTACTGATTGAAGTTAACTGTTCTCAAATTTCACCATAAACAGAACTGGTGTTACTGCTTATATTCTATGAGAAGCACTTGGCAATTTGGAATATATAACAGACTCTTTGCTGTTCATTTTCACAATAAGTTTTAACATCTTTTACTTCATCGTATAGTATAATCATACTACTGCTACAACAAAAAATAAAATACTTATCATTTAACCAACATGTCTGATTTTTCCTCTTCTTCTACTGAAATTTCACCAGTTCCTTCTGATCAACAAGAAATTGACCATTCAACTTTTTCCAAGTTTTTAGCTATCTATTCTAGAGATGCTAATGATGATTTGACTAGTATTGAAAACAAGGGTGGTTTTAACTTGGGTGAAACCTGGGATAAAATTGTTTCTTCTACTAACCATTTTGATAAGCATATTACACCAGGTGCTTTTGCTGAATATCATGTTGAAGTCAATGAATTGACAAAAGATTCTTTGCCTGTTTCCGGTGCTAATTTTAATGCTATTAGAGTTATTGAATACCGTTCTCCTGCTGAAAACCAAGTTCGTGGTGTTGTTTTACAAGATTATGAAACTGATAGTTCTGAATTGGCTAAATTCCATCACTGGTTTGCCAGATTGGTTGTTGATGACACTAGATTAGCTGATGCTCAAACTCCAGCCATATATGATGAAAACCGTGAAATTGCCAATGCTGTTGCAGATTACTTTGATACTGAGTTGAGAAATTTTCACACTGATGATCAATGGGAAAATTGTGGTCGTGCTTATTTTGTTGAAAGGGCTCATTATTTCACTTCAAGAAATAGAAAGATTGAAGCTGTTTTACCAGCTTTCCCATGTAAGAGTTCCAACCTTGAAAAAGTTGCTGGTTGTTATCCAGATAAAGGTGAAGAAATTGCCTTGAGAAGATTAGTTAGTATTTGTAAAGGTATCAGGGATGTGTATCCTGCTGGGTTAAAGGTTTTCATTGTTAGTGATGGTCATGTCTTTAGTGATTGTATTGGTGTTGATGATGATGTTGTTGATAATTACACTTTAAGATTAAGAGAATTATATTCCAAGGTTAATGATGATCCAAACCATGAAATTATTGGGTTTGTTTCATTAAAAGATTTATTCTTTTCCAAGGATTCTGAATTTGATGAAACTATGATTGTTGGTGGCCCATTACCTCATTATACTGGTTCCAAGATTTGTGAAGATTCTGAATTATCAAGACGTTTATTGATGGCCGGTTGTGATACTGATGCTGGTAAATTAAGACAAGATGTTGAGACACCAGATCACCCAAGATTACACCTATATAGAGGTTTCACCAGATTTATGAATGAAGATTTGTCCTTGCATCCAATTGCAAGCTCTATGTCTAGAAAATGTTTCAAGAAGGTTGTTTCTAAAGTTGCTTTTGAAATGATTAAACGTAATGATGCTTATTCCAACTTGGTTGAATTATTATTCCCACACCACATGCGTTTATCCATTCATGCTCATATTAACAGTGGTCCAAAATTCGGTATTAGATTAATTTCTTCTGATGGTTGCAAGATCATTAAGGCTTTAGGTTCTGAAGATGAACCAAGCTTTGAAGATTTGTTGCATATTCCAACTCCATGGCACAACTGTATCGCCCAAATTGAAGGCGATGACATGTATTACTTGACTAAATCCAAGACTGTTACTGATGCTTTGGAAAATGGTCATTATGAAGGTAAATGGGTTGAAACTGATATGGAAAATGGTGTTGGTGGTTATTTCATCATTAAGAAAGCTGCTACCCCAGTTACTAACTAAGATTTATTGGTAATATCAGTCTATGTCTTTTACTTTTAGTTTCTATTTCTTTTTTTGTTTTATTTTCAACATTTTTTCACTTTTAAACTATTTTATCATTTCTCTTCAAAGCTTTGGATATTTTTATATATTGGTTCAAGAAAATTAAAAGACGTTTTTCTATAATTTTAATAATACCTATTGTTTATTCATTTTTTGTATTCTAGGTTTTATTATACAGTTTGTTAAAGGCCAAAAAAAGGTAAAACAATATTAAAAAGTAGAAATGTATTTATAATGCACCCAAATAATCTTCTTTTATACTACCAATAGCATAAATAGCATTGACATCAGCTCTAGTACCGACAATTTTTAGTCTCACTCTACTTCCCTTTTCTATAATTTGATCATCAGATTGATAAGCTGGAGGATTTGAAGTTGGGTTAAATGACATATCACCCGGTATCAAATGAGTAGAGACAAAAATTGACAATGGTCCCACATCAACAAAAAATCCTAGTTTACTCACACTCGACACAATCCCATCAACAACTTCACCTTTAAATGGTTTCCACACAACGGCACGGTACTTGACTTCAAATTCTGCAGAACCATCACCTGGAATGATTTTTCCCTTACCTATATCAACTTTTGTACAATCCAACACACACATAATATAACCAAACTTACCTGTACAAGAGCCTTCCACCTCACTCAATAACTTTGTCCGTAAAAACTGGTTCATCTGTGGTCCAAAATAAGAAGGATGAAGTGTTAGCGTTAGTGACAAATCCTTCAGGAAAAACATTGTTGTGTGATGTATATGTGGATGTGATGCAATGTCGTGTTTATTTGTGTTCTTTTTGAAGATGACCCCCAAATTCAATGTTGATTGATGTTTCGTTTAAGTTGTTGATGTTGTTGATGTTGTTGATGTTCAAGTTGCCCATTTTTTCGGACTGCATAAACATCAAACCCCCAAATGAAGTGACATGACGTTTATGCAGAGAAAGAATTTTTCAACAAACTGGAAAAAAACATCAAGTCAACAGTTGAATTTAATAGAATAGAAACAAAAGAAATCATCAATGTCACAAAAGATTGGGAGAACAGGTGCTGCTTTCAGCAGAGTGTGGCACCATGTTGATATAGCCAAAGAAGAACGCACACTTGGTCGTCTAGCCACCTCCATTGCCACTACATTAATGGGGAAGCACAAGCCAGTTTATCATCATTCAATGGATATTGGTGATTATGTCGTTGTCACCAACTGTAAAAACTTGAAGGTTACTGGTAATAAAATGCAACAAAGAAACTATTATTCACATTCATTCAAACCTGGTCACTTAAAAGTTATTCCAATGCAAACCATGGCTGATAATAAAGGGTATGGTGACTTGTTAAAAAGAGCTGTTAGTAAGATGTTGCCAAAGAATAGACTACGTGAAATCAGATTAAACAGATTAAAGGTATTTGATGGTAGTGAAAACCCATACAAGGACAACATTATTGCCCATCATGATGAACAACCACTAGCAAATAAACTACTGGAAGAAGTTAAACAATTAGAAGCTAAGAAATAATTAATTTAACACACTCAACAACCTTATGAAACAAATATAATTTACCACATGTACATATAAAAGCAAAATACTTAAATATCATGTTTTACGTATAAATATCAAAGTTTGATTTATTTTAATGGACTGTTGTAGAAATTTGAACAACAAAATGTATTATGAGTTGTGATTAAAAATAGATTTATTTCTTCTCTAGATCACTATTTCAAATCAATAACAACTTTCAAGTTTCTCTTTTCTTTTAATATTCAAACAACTAATTAGAAGTTTATAATAATAAACTGTCACATTCTATAGTAATGTCTTTTTTCGGTTAATCCAAAGGGTCATAATTTCAGAGTGTTTCCCTCAACATTCAACTAATACATTGAACTAACAGAGATAATATTTTTTTTTCAATATGTAACAGGCATTTATTGGTGGAAACGCACCAACCCTAATTAAACAGCAAACTAAATACTGAAATATTATTTAAATTGGAAATAATCCGATGATAGCACTATTAATCACTTATAAGTAAAGTAATAGACAGTTTTGGAATACTGAAACCACCTTTATTTTTTTTTTATAATAACGATATTAATATTTATTAAAAATATATGGAAAAATACTATAAAATATAACTAGACAACTCTTTCAAATATTCATTCAACTAATCTTAAGATAATCTGATGCCTTAGATGGTTAATATATCCTTGTATCGAATATAATAATATATTCTTTTTACTTCTAAATTTTAATTAATGAATAAATTGTAAGTTCTTTGTTGAGCTTCAAAATTTCAACTATTTTTATATAATTTTTGTCCTAGAAGTCCATTTTAAGTCTTTAATTTTCTTAATTATTAATTGTTGAATTTACTCTATATATTTTTAATAAATATTTTCTTTAAGGTATTATATCATCAAAGAATTAACTACGTTTTCATATTTTACCAAACTCGGAAATTTCCATTTCGGTCTCTATAGCAAAACATCAATAAAATGCATTATGACGCAGGCACTGCTGCTTGATAACAAAAAGATAAAGCTTGAACTCTAGTAAAGTACGTAATGTAACGTTTGTGATATGTTAAAAAAAAAAGTAAAATTACAATATGAAAAACTTAATAATAATGGGTATAGAATTTATTCAAATAACTATATAACTCAAGGAAATCAAAGAGTCACACTGCAGGCGCTCTGCATTTATTAACGAATTGAAAGAAATAAAAATTTGGGTATTATTTTTTAGTGACTTAAATCAACCTAATTTGAGGAAGATGGAGCCAAAGTGGTGGTAGAGTTTAAATCTTCAAAGACAGTGGTGTGTGTGTAAACAGAAGCTTCATAAACAGAAGATTCAGCAGTGGCAATAGAAGATGGAATGTGAGAGAAGGATAAAGTAGCATCACAAGTTGGGGTGGTTGAAGAAGTACCAACGGTGACGTTAGAAGTCTTCAAGATGTCAATTGGGTTGAAGTCCAATCTAGAGGTTCTCTTAACAACAACTGGAATAATAGCACCAGTTTCTAACCAGAATGGTCTGTGACCGATAGCGTGCAAGAAACCAGTACCAATGACAGAGTGGGAAGTAACAGAAATGAAAGTGTTTTCATCTGAGTTGAAAACATCATCCAAAAATTGTCTGGCTCTCCAGTATAACATACCATCAGTTTCCATTTGGTCTGGTTTCCATAAAATATCTTCATCAACGAAGTTAGCTTCGAAAGCGAAGTTTGGATATCTAGCAGCTAAGTAAGCTCTGTCTCTTCTCTTGTCACAAGTTTCAGCATCCAAAACTTCTCTAATGGATTCCTTGAAAACTGGAGTAATGTAACCAGTGTTCAAAACAATATCACCCCAAGTCAAAGCTAAGGTATCAGCACATCTAGTCAATGGAGAAGAGTAGAAAGATTGTGGTAATGGGAAACCTTCTGGAATTAAAGATTTGATCAATTTTGAGTTGTTTTTAGCAGCATCAATACCTTTTGGAGTTAAATAAGCATCTGGACCCCAAACATGAGTACCGTTACCATTTAAGTAATTGTAGTAACAATTCCAAGCATCATCACCGAAATAATCTTGAGCAGCATTATGGTAACCTTCAGCATGTCTAGCATAGTAGATAACTTTGTATGTAGTGTTTAATGGAGCTTTAGCATTCAATTCTTCAATGTGGTGCTTGAATTCAGTCCAAGTCAAGTTGTCTTGTAAACCCAAGTTGTCGAAATGTGAAAATGTAGTAACATTAGTTTTTTCATCATCTTGCTTGAAGAAACCTGGAACGGATTCGTAGACACCGTAATGACCTTGAACGGCCTTGAAACCTAGAGCAGAGGAAACTAGTGGGGCTAGAACTAATAGAGCAGAAATGGCAACCATTGTATCTTATTTGTTGAAGAATTCTAATCTTTATTAGATCTCCAGAAAAAAAGAAGGAGATTACTTCCTTTAAATAATATTTACACTAAAAGAAATGAGACGAGGTAGAATTAACTGCACTTTCAACTTGCATAATACCACCATGGTTCGTATTTAGTAAATGGGAAAGTTGTACTAATTTTCAATTTACATTTATCCCAAAAGCGTAGATAAATTAATACTGAAGTTCCCACGTTTCTTATTATGCCCATTATATGTGCATGGAATAGCATAATTACATGCATGTCACATGAGTATGAAGTAATATTTGAAAACTAACCAATTATGCAAAAAGTAAAGCCGAATTTTTTCCCATTATTTCTTGGTCAGGTCTAACGAGCAATTGACTTTTTAACCAGTTTAAGAGGCAGAAAATTAACTAATAAAGCTTGGTTCAAAGTTTTTACAATTTCATAGTGATGAGATGCAGCATGCAGAGGTAGTTGCTTTGATAATAATCCTCAAAACACAATAAAAGACATCCTGGGCAAGAGAAAGAAAGTGTTGCATTAAGAAATAATGGATTTTCATGCTATTGTGTCTTGTGTGTTTTTGCAATTGTTAGTTCTAGTTATAAAATTTTTTCATTCTCTGTTTATTGTCTCGGACATTCCCAACGATCTCTAATCTCGTCTTCAATTGATAAAAGTTTTGACCGTTAAGCACGTTCTGCAAACGGCAGATAGAATTTCCGAAATGGGTAAATATTGGTTTACTTAAAAGGGTAATTTTTCAACTGTCCGTACAAAAAAACACTTTCGAACGGTTTACCAAAGTCATTGAACACACATGAAATATAATATAATTTACATTTATATCACTCCAGTATACCGAGCCCATACGGTTATTACCATTAGTGATAAATTTTTTAAAGTATGTAGTAACTACAACTTTAACCATGAAACTTTAAGTAAATTATCAATTCCCCTTAATTAATGCAGCTCGTTTCAGTATTCAACAACCTCAAAGTTTTGGAAACTTTTTATCAGCTGTCATGTACGGACAGTTTATGTATGTATTAATGAACATAGCATGTGGTTTTTAATTATAAGTCATTCATCAATTAATTGAGTTGAGTTGCATGTTCATGTTATAGTATTTCTATTTCTAACCTAATGCCCTTTATTGTTTATAGTTTACTTCTATTGAATGTTTATTTACATGTTTGTTCATAACCGTTTTGAGCTGTTAATAACAACTTCATCTTAATCGGGTTTTTAGATGTACAGATAAAGCACAGAAGAATCTTATAATCCTTTCTTGTTACCATCATTATTAGTGTCAATCTGTAAATCCATACACCAAAAAATATCACTAAAATACACATGTTTATTATAAAACTCTTTTTTATACAACTCAAGTACTATGATCAGTATACATACGAGGAGAGATGTTCATAGCCATCAACTCTTGGAATAGTAATTTTGCAGCATATGGGATATGAATTTGATAAATATCAATTTTATTCTTACAAGAACGGCATTCAAATTGGTTGTGTTTCAATTTGGCAATAACTGTCATCAAACCACAAACACCGCAAATATGAACTCTAAAGGCATCTGAAGCTTCCATCAATCTTTCCTTCATGAATGAAGCAGCACCGTGGGCAATCATACAATCTCTTTCCATTTCACCGAACCGTAGACCACCATCTCTGGATCTACCTTCTACCGGTTGTCTTGTTAAAATTTGAACTGGACCTCTTGCTCTTGCGTGAATCTTATCATCAACCATATGTCTTAATCTTTGATAATATGTTGGGCCAAAGAAAGTTTGAGCCATCAATTTCTTACCAGTATGACCATTATACATCAATTCAAAACCTCTGGATTGATAACCATGTTCACGTAATAATTTGGAAATAGCATCAACAGTAACATCTGTGAATGGAGAAGCATCACCTTCCATACCAGATAAAGCAGAAACTTTTGACAACAAACATTCAATTAAATGTGCAACAGTCATACGGGATGGAATAGCATGGGGATTGATAATTAAATCAGGAACAATACCTTCAGCATTAAATGGCATATCTTCACGTCTATAAGTAATACCAATAGTACCCTTTTGACCATGACGAGAAGCGAATTTATCACCAATTTGTGGAACTTTAGTAGTTCTAACACGAACTTTAACAAACTTCAAACCTTCATTATTTGTCGTTATTAAAACTTGATCAATAATACCGGATTCAGTGGATCTTAATGGAGTAGAAGCATCACGCTTAGTATGATAAACAGTACGTTGACCTAATTCTTCAGTATCTGGTGGAATTGGAGTAGTCTTACCAATAATGATGTCTTCACCAGAAACTCTAACACCTGGAGCAATTAAACCATCATCATCTAATTTTTCATAAGTACCATGTTTTAATCTTAATGTATTGGAACGTTGTGGTTTTTCAAATTCTTCCACAACAGACATACCAACTCTCTTTTCTTGATCCATATAAGATCTAAAGAATAATGATCTAAATAAACCACGATCAATTGAAGATTGATTCATAATCATGGAATCTTCTTGATTATAACCAGAATAACAGGCAATGGCAACAATTGCATTTTGACCAGCTGGTAATTCTCTAAATTTCAAATGTTCCATAGCTCTTGTAGTAGCTAATGGTTTTTGTGGATAATACAAAATATTAGCCATAGTATCCATACGAACACTATAATTTGTTAAAAAGACACCCATAGCTTGTTTACCCATAGCAGATTGATAAGTGTTACGAGGAGATTGGTTATGATCAGGGAAAGGAATAATAGAAGCAGCAACACCTAGAATCATGGAAGGATGAATTTCACAATGTGTGAATGTATGTGCTGATTTTTTAAATGCTGGTTTGATACGTTTGTTTGGATCATCATCAATCATATCTTCTTTAATTGGGTTTAAATCTTCAGGACTCATGGCGATCATAATAGTTTCTTCTTCTTCAGCATCAACATATTCAACGATACCATTAGTTAACAAAGAATCCCAAGTGTATGGTTCCTCATCTTCATCCAAGTCATCATATTCTGTTTGGTATAATTTTGTAACATCATCTTTTTTCAACACTAATTCTTTTTCACCAGTGATTTCATTATCTTCAACAATGAATAATGGTCTATAAACTCTACCAGCATCAGTGAAGATCTTAAATTCTTGTTCACGGATATCTCTAATAATAGAAACTTCAGGAGAAATTTCACCTCTTCTTCTTAAAGTTCTAATAGTTTTAGTTAAAGTTGCAGGATCTCTATGAATACCGGTCCAAACACCATTAACGAAAATTCTAGTAACATCTGGAGTTTGGTATGGTGTATAATCTTCTAATTGTTCCATACCCCATTCATTCAAAAATTCATGGATTGGATCAGACTGAGTACCAACAGAGATACCAGATAATAATGACAAATTTTTAACCAAACCACACGCTTGACCTTCAGGAGTTTCAGCAGGACAAACTAAACCCCAATGTGTGTTATGTAATTGACGAGGTTTAGCCAATTTACCATCACGACCAATAGGAGTGTTGGTTCTTCTTAAATGTGATAATGTAGATGAATAAGTATAACGATTCAAAACTTGGGAAACACCAGCTCTTGAACTCATAGCTTTTTTTTGTTCACCCCAGTTACCAGTAGCTAAAGAGTACTTTAAACCAGAAGTGATTGTATTGGCTTTAACAGCCAATTTTAAGTTAAAATCTGTGTCAGTTTCAACAGATCTTTGCATATAACGATAAATATCTCTAGTTAATTTCTTAAATAAAACTCTAAAAAGATTACTCAATAACGGGCCTGCCAAATCTAATCTTTTTTTACCAAAATGATCACGATCATCTTGTGGTTTTCTATCCAAAGCACACAATAATAATCTATTAACCATGTAACCCAAGAAAAAAGCTTTTCTTGATTCAAAACCTTCTCTTTGAGTGATATGTGGTAAGAATTCTTTTTGTAAAATATCTTTAGCATATTGAATACGCTTTTCTTTTCTAATACCAAGAGCATTACCACGACGACCAATGAAATCTAAAGCAACTTCACGATCTTGGATAACAAATGCTTCTTCAATACATGGTTTCATGATTTCAAACATTTGCCAATCATTTTGATCATAACAAATTAACTCCATAATATCACCATCAGGAACAATACCAAGGGCTCTAAAGACAATAATAATTGGGATATCTTGTTTAATATAAGGTAATGTAGCTTTAATAGTTCTACCAGCACCTTTATCATCACGACCATATAGTTTAATTTGCATGGAACTAATCAATCTTGAACCTTTTTCTAAAGCGGATCTAATTTCAGCGACATGAGAAACTGGAGATGGAGCAGATTTTTTAAAAACTTGAACAATATTAGCAGCAGAACGTTCTTGGGCAATCAAAACTTTTTCAGAACCATTTATAACAAAATAACCACCCATATCATAAGGACATTCTTTCAAAGAATAAAATTCTTCTTCACCCAATTCTCTTAATAAACAATATTGAGATCTTAACATAATTGGAACTTTACCAATAAAAACTTTTTTATCCTCTTCATCTTCAGAAACACCAGATTCAGCTTTAACCATAGTCCAGTTGTTTTCAGTATCAATAGATTCATAAGTAACTTTATCCATTTCAACGAATAATGGGGCAGCATAAGTTAAATTACGCAATCTAGCTTCTTGAGGATACATTTGATTAGTTGTACCATCAGCTTCAGTCATTGTTGGTTTTGATAAAAAGATTTTCCCGAATTTGATTTCATATTTTCTATTAACGTTATCAGTTTCACTGGTGTGTTGAGCAGGTTGTTCCATAATCAAAGTTGAATCTTCCCAAACTAAATCCTGAATAGATGTATGAATAAACTCGTCAAAAGATTCCAATTGTTGAGAGACCAAACCTTTCTTTCTGAAAAACGAAGAGATAACCGTCCAACAGTCTTCAGCAGTTATCTGCTCATCGTCCAATGCATATGGATCTTCTTCGTAGACTAAATTCCTCGTTGTTAGTTTTTTTTTTCCAACATTTGTTTATGTTGTTGATTGATTGTTGATATTGCCTTGCCACTGCTTAAACATCATCAAAACATCAGATTCCACCACAACAAAACCAACTTAACATCACATAAGAACTACACTCACCTTCAGACATCTCCCAGTGTTCAACTTTCAGCCAGAAAACACGTCTTTTGTTGCGTTTGCAATCACTTTTATTTAAACGTTTTATTTTCCTCTCTTTACTTTGCCGCCCAGTTTTTCATTCAAAATTTCGAAAAATCTTCGGCCGGGTGACGTCACGTGATACAATATTTTTTCAATTGTGGAAAAATTGGAAAATTTCTTCAACAAAGTTTTAATAACAACATAAAAGATTAGATAAATTCATTTATTTCAAAAATGTCATTTATAAAGAGACTGTTTGGTATAAGATCATTGGCCACTGTTGCTGAATCCACCATTGCAAAAGATGTTGCAAACCCACAAATAACCACTGAAGCTGCTGCTAATAGTTTAGAACAAAGTGTAAGAAGAGTGGTACCTTCAGCTTCACATTATAAAAGAGTTAAAGATTCCATTGAATTAGGTAACCCACATTTTAAGATTGGTGGTAAAAAAATTTTTTTCCCAAGAGGTCGTGTTATTTTATTACGTCCAAATGCTAAACATACACCATATCAAGCTAAATTTATTGTTCCAAAATATTTTAATAAATTGGATTTGAGAGATTATTTATGGAATGTTTATGGTTTAAGAGCTTTTAAAATCACTACACAATTAATGCATAGAAGATTTGTTAGAGATGGATCTTCAGTTGCACGTTATAGAGCTCCATTAATTAAAAAAATGACTATTGAAATGTTAGAACCTTTTGTTTGGCCTGAAGCACCAAAGAAATTGGATGCTTGGAACGTTAAATTACAACAAGAATTAGCTACATATTCTTCAGAAAAATTGGGTAGAACAGGTTCTGATAAATTAAAACCAGGTAAATCTTTTGATGGTATTTATGGTCCATATAAGAAACCTCCAACTCCATTCTTACCAAAGAAAGTTAAACATCTAATGCAAGCACACAAGAGAAAGATGGATAATTTGAAATACATTAAAGATAGAAACGAACGTTTGGAAAAATTTTTGAATTTGTGAATTTATAAATTATAAATAAACTGTATATAGTGTGCATTAAAAACAAACAACCCAAATTACATATTAATGATAAATAAAATTACTCATTGTAGTATACATATGAATCAATTAAAAAAGTATCAAAATAGATGAAATAAAAATAAAAATAAAAATAAAAAAATATATAGACCCGAACTAAAAAATAATCCCATTAACCCCAAATGTTAAACCAACCTTTACCTGCGGAAACACCAGTTGCATATGCTGTAGTTGTAGTAGTAGTATTATCATTGTTGTTATTTATGTCATAATTATCCAAATCTTCTTTACCAACAACATCAAACCCATTTTCAGAATCTGTTGATTTTCTGCTTTCAGAATAGGTATTCTCAACAGATTCTGTTTCAAAAATGGGTTTAGAATCCCCAATATTAGTATTTAAAGAAGTAGGGGTTTCATTAACAGAAATAGATTTCTTAGGTGAATCATCTCTCACTGGTAAATATTGCCAAACACCCAATAAACTATTAACTAAACTGTTAACATTTGATCCTGAATTTTGATTAGAACCAATATTCAAATTTTGTTCATGTTTGTTAAATTTTTCATCCACATTTTTAATAAAAGAATCCAAATAGTTTGGTGGAGAATTCTTATCAAAAGTATCTTTTGAACCACCAAAGAAAAACTTTAAAACGTTCATAGAAATATATGTATCAAAAGATAACAATTTATTAACTTCATAATCAATCTTATCAGAATATTGAGTTAAGAAAGGATTCAGATAATTGAAATAAATAAATTGAGCTCCTTGAGATTGTGGTAAAACTAACCAACATAATAAATAAAGTCTTATTGCAGAGTAAAAAGGAATAAATTGTAAAATAAAATAAAAATTATTCTCAATAACCAAAAAAGTTGAATAAATAACCCAATAAATTAACCATGGTTTTAAATCATTAGCACCTGAAGCAGTAGGACCAACAACACTATTAATCAACCCAGAGTTAGATTTAATAGCTTTAAAAGTGGCAACAAGTGGCACAACAAATGAGACAAACAAGCTAAAAAGAGTTAGCATATAATATGCAATATATATGAAGAATATACCTTATCAAATTAAACAAGAAACCAAACATGTTGGGATAAATTGATAATTAATTTTAAAATAAACTTGAAACTTTTTTAACAGTTATGAATAGCACAAAAATATGAAAATATTTGAATGAGAAAACTCAGCAATTTAAACTCCTAACAATTAACTTAGATATAAATATATCGTTTAACAAAATTTAATTATTTAAATGTTTTGTACTTTTATCTTTAAAAGATGGAGGCAAATCATTACCCAGAAATTGGTACGAGCCGCATTGCATAAATTTATCAATTTGACACAAAAACTAAAAAATTTGAATATTTTAATCAGAAAAATTTATTTATTTAATGCCAATTGATTATTTATTGATTATTGATGTTATTTATTGTTATTTTCTATCTAAAAAGCTCTTCTTCTTCAATATATTTCATCAAATTATCTAATACATGAACAGTTTCTTGAGGATTAGCTATCCAAACAGTACATCCAGCTAATCTAGTTCTAAAATCATTAGAACCAACACTAGCAAATTGATCACCAATATGTAATGTACATTGAGGTTCAATACCACCAAAATATCTTTGTAATGAAGAAACACCTAAATCTTTAGAAGCAATATCAACCCAAACATCATGACCACCATCAAATGCACAAAATTTAATACGTTTCGCAGCTGAAGAAGCTTCTAATCTTTTTGATGTAGATAAGACTACTTCTTCTAATTGTTCTCTACACATTTCTTTACCAGCTAATGGAACTAACCCAACGGCTCTATGTTTTCTAATAACTTGCGCTGGTAAATTTAATTTTTTAGCAAGATTAGTTAAAGTCACTTGTGCAAGATTTAAAGAACTTTCAATATCAGAATCACTCCATTTTGCCATTGAATCTAATAACCATTCTTTTGGATCAATAAATAATAATTTACTTGTTTTTTCATCAAATCTAAATAAATAATTTGATTCACCACCCATAACACAAAAATTTTCTTTTTGTTCTTTAGTTAAATCTTCAGAAGCAACAATAGCATCAATTAAACCTTTTAATCTTTGATAATATTTTTCACCAGATTTTTCATTATAACCAGCAGCAGTAACAACACCAACAATGATATTTTTTGATAATAATTTTAATAATCTTGGAACAACATCAGCATCATCAACTAATGATTTACCATCATCATATAATGTAACATCACCATCAAAAGTAACTAATTTCAAAGGATCCCTAGCTTGTGCTAATGCTAAAATTTGAGCAGTATTTAAAATCAATCTAATATCATTAAAACTTGGAGCAACTAATCTTCTAACACTAATAGATCTTCTTTCATCTTCAATGTAGAAAGCTCTTTCTAAAGGTAATTTAGTGAAAAATCCCAAAATTGTTGGAACTAATTGTTTTAAACGTCCTAATTCTGGAGTACCATTCTTTTCCATCAATACTAAAAATATCGTTAGTAAAATTACCTTTTGATAAATCTAAATAACAAACTCTGATCTTCAATTAATTTCTCAACATCAAAAAACACTTCAGCATAACGTCTTCTAGCATCAGCTGTGGTTTTAACATCAGAACCATTGGACCCTCCAGATTGAACAGCATGTAACACAAATGGAACCTAAAACAAGGAGTTAATAAAAGGACTATAAACCAAACAATTATAACCTACAGCTAATAAACCTTTAATCCATTCAATGAATCCATCACGACGATGTACTTTTAACGAATCTAATTGAAGTATTAGTATTAATGAACAAGTTTTAAGATTGTTGTTTCATACATTCAACTCTATATCTTTAAAAAAAAAGTGTTAAAACTTCTATGAAGTAGTAGATTGTAAAAATTCTCTCACCTTGAAGACATTGTTCTAAATTTTAATTAATCTATTCAATTGAATAAATTAGAGTTTTTTAAAATTTGGTTATCAATCTTGTTTTTAATTGATACCCGAGATTTAACCTCGTGGTGGTTTATGTATTTTCAAATAATTTCATTTTAAACATATTAAAATAAATGAACTACAATTTCCAATTAATTTATCATTGTTTTACTAAATTTAAACACAGTAAACAGCTTACAAACCATGTTGAGCTCTTCTTCTGTCACGTTCTTCAGAAATAGACAACTTGATACCCTTACCCTTTGGTAAAGAGATGTATGGTTTACCTGGTTCACCAATGACGAAAACGTTACCCAAACGAGTGACGAAAGTGTTATCTAAAGAATCCTTAATATGAACCAAATCGAAACCACCTTCATGACGTTCTCTGTGAGTGATGACACCAACACGACCCAAGTTACGACCACCAGTAACATAAACTAGCTTACCAGTGTCAAACTTGATGAAATCAGTAATCTTACCAGAAGCCAAATCAATTTTAACAGTGTCGTTAACCTTAATAGCTGGATCTGGGTAACGAATAGTTCTACCATCATGGGTAACAACGTATGGAATACCTCTTTTACCCAATTGGACCTTCTTAACCTTACCCAACTTGTAAGAAGCTTCTTCATCAGTGATTCTGTGAACAGCAAATCTACCTTTAACATCATAAACCAATCTGAAGTTTTCGTTAGTAGCTTCTAAAGAAATAACATCCATGAAACCAGCTGGGAAAGTAGCATCGGTTCTAACCTTAGCATCAACCTTAACATGACGTTGCATCAAGATGGCCTTAACTTCACGACCATTCAAGGCATATTTTAAACGGTTTCTTAAAAAGACAATCAATGGCAAAGATTCTCTCAATTTGTGTGGACCAGCAGATGGACGTGGAGCGTAAACACCAGACAACTTGTCCAACATCCAGTGGGATGGAGCTGCTAGACGTTTTAGATGCTTCTTTGGACCTCTACCCATTTTGTAATGATGACGTTCAAATTAGATACAGTAGAAAGGGGAAGTTTTCGTTGATGTTGTTTTTACGTTTGTTGAAAATATGAAAATTGTAAGTAGAGTCGGCCATACTGAAACCTCGAAAACTGCTGCACCAACCATAAATTTAGTCATTCACACGACGAGTTCGCGACAATTTTTCGCCTGGAAAATTTTCAATTTGTTGCGTCGGTTTTTTTTTGGTTGCATGTGGTGTACAGGTGTTTACAAAAGCCAGATACTTAAATGTGGTACAAACCATAAATGTGACTGACAACAGCGGTGTTGGGATGTTGGAGTATGAAATTAGGGTTGTATGATTGGTATTAGGGTTGATTACTGAAACCAACTAAAATTAAGAGACATATAGATAAGTTAAAATCATGAAATCAAAAGAAAATTATGTGTACATTATAAATCATAATTAAGAACTATGTGTTTGTATCATCTGCTTTACAGTACCATAGATTGCACCAACAGTCAACGCATTCATAAAAGTAGTTCCTAAGGCTGTAGCAACAATATCTTCTTCATATAATTCTGGGGAACCTCTTTTATCTTCACTGAATAATTGAAAACCAAAAAAAGTCAAGACATCATTAATAGACATAAGAATCAAAGTGGTAGGATCATTCCAAGGATATGGCTTGATATAGTGGGAAGCAATGGTGATTGGAGCACCGATGGCAATAGCGTAAGGATATGCTTTCATACAAAAACGACTGAAATGGGACCAGCAAAGACCCACAAACCCACCAGTGTTTTGATAGTAACCAGATTGGCCGACTTTATTGTCAGTAACTGAACGATCCAAGTCTAAATTGTTTGTTCTTTGCATTATAATTTAATGGTATTAAAGAAATTGTAGTTGATAGAATTATGTAACTGATTTTCAATGTCAAATTTCAGATGCGTTTTTGGTTCTAGAACAAGAGCAAAAAAAGGCTTAAAGTTTGTGTAGAAACGAGCTTTAAAGAATAGTTGAAAAATATATATTATACTGATATGATTGAATTAATTAATAGTTTATAGATGGTCAAAATAATTTAATGTTCTTCAACTCTCATTCATTCATTGTTTAACTTCTCACAGCCAGCCGCATATTTCAGTTCGGTATTGCTCCAGCTACAAAAACAGGAAAACATCAACAGAATTTAAATAAGAATTTAATGAAACCTCTCATGGAATTAAATTTGTACTTGAATTGCAAAAAAGGTTCAAAAGTCATAAATTATTGCTACTGATTGTATTACAATCATCTTGTTACAAAAAAATTTCCTGATACACAAATTATTGACACAAACAACTTTGTTAATTATTAGCAAACAAGCATGAGTGAAGAAAAATATTCAAGACCTGCTGCACCACCCCCAACATATGGTGGTGACACTAACAATGGTCCAATATTCAATCAACAGGATTCTCAGAAATATTATGAAAACGATAATAACAATGCTCCTCCACCTCCTACTAACAATAATACTGAAAACCCATTTCATGGTGATGAACACTACGTGTTTAATGATGAAAAACCTGGTGTTCCAAATCCTCAAGGTGTTACTTTTGATCAAGCTTTTGAAGTTCAAAAACCAAAATGGAATGATTGGCCATTCACCATTTTTTTCTTAGCTACTCTATGTGGGTTTATTGCAATTGCTGTTATAACATTAAGAGCTTATTCACAAAATTATTCTGACCAAGGTTCTGGTATTTATACTTCAACAAAAACTTTCACTTTAAACACAAATACTGTTATTTTGTTTGTTTTTGATATCTTGATCTCTATTGTCATTGCTATTGCTACTTTATTATTAGCAAGATATCATCCAAAAGGGTTCATCACTACTAGTTGCGTTGTTAATGTTGTTATGGCTATTGGTACTGCAATTGCTTATTTTGTCAT
The DNA here is from genome assembly GCA_030579655.1 of Liangdongia dryadoides. Classification (NCBI taxonomy): domain Eukaryota; kingdom Fungi; phylum Ascomycota; class Saccharomycetes; order Phaffomycetales; family Wickerhamomycetaceae; genus Liangdongia; species Liangdongia dryadoides. The sequence continues at coordinate 34,103 of JAKTRJ010000075.1, forward strand.
GCATTATTATTCTGCTGCAATTGTGTTTTTAATCTTTGGTTGTTTATCAGCTTGGTGTTACTGGGGTATGAGACCAAGAATCCCATTCTCATCTGAAGTTTTAGTTACTACAATTGATGTTGTTAAAGCTTATAAATCAACAGTTACTGTTTCATTCCTTGGTGTGTTAGTTTCTGCAGCTTTTTCAGTCTTATTTAGTACTGTTATTGTTGCTTCTTATATGAAATATGATCCAGAAAATGATAACCCTGGTTGTCGTACCTCGGGTGGTGGTTGTTCAAACTCTAAATTGATTGGTGTTTTATTCTTTGTATTCTTTGCTGGTTATTATATCACTGAAGTTATTAGAAATGTGATTCATGTTACTATTTCTGGTGTTTATGGTACTTGGTATTATTTATCAAAATCTGATCAAGGTGAACCAAGATGGCCAGCATCTGGTGCTTTTAAAAGAGCAATGACTTATTCTTTTGGTTCAATTTGTTTTGGTTCCTTAATTGTCACTATTATCGACTTATTAGATCAAGGTTTACAAATGTTGAGACAAAGTGCTGCTGCAGGTGGTGATACTTGTGCTACAATTGGTTATTTCATTTTAGATGTCTTGTTATCTATTGTTGAATGGTTGGCTCGTTTATTTAATCAATATGCTTATTCTTACATTGCTTTATATGGTCAAAATTATATTAAGAGTGCAAAGGCTACATGGAATTTAATGAGACAAAAAGGTATTGATATTTTAGTTAATGAATGTTTGGTTGGTACTGCATTATCCTTTTATGCAATGTTTAACGCTTATGTCACTGCTTTATTTGCATACTTATACGTTAAATTGACTAAACCTGATTATAATCAAGATGGAACTTTTTATGCACCAATTGTTGCATTTTCATTTGTTATTTCATTACAAATTTCAAATATTATTACTCAACCTTTAAAATCTGGTGTTGCAACTTTCTTTGTTGCTTTAGCTAAAGATCCTGAAGTTTATCAAGCTAGTTATCCAGGTAGATTCAATGCTATTGCTCAAACTTATCCTGAAGTTTTCGAAAAATTAACTTCTAGAGATTAAATAATTTTTAATCTTAAAATCTGTTTTATATCTTTCTTTTTTCAAATGCCGCATACACTCTTTTATTAATTTTTTATATAAGTTTTTTTATCTTTCTGTTACATATTAAAAAAAAATGAACATTTGATCTATGTACTATTCTAAACAAGTTTTTTTTTTAATTTATTTAATCAATGAATATAAGTTATAAAAAAATAAACCATTAGTTAGTTAAATTAAGCACCAGATTGAAATCTTGGGGTGATGTTTTTTCTTTTATACCAAGTCACAAAATCTTTCAAACTAATTCTAATACGACGATAATCCTTTGAATTTAGTGCTGTACCCACTGTAGTCAACAATTTAGAACGTTCTTTATCAGAAACTGTATTTGCTGGTAAAGAATTCAATGCAGCATCTAACCAACCAACAGAAACTTCAGCATTTGGTGCTAATCTAATAGTTTTACCTAATAAATCTGAAGCTTCATGAGAAACATCATCTGGGAATTTGAAAATTAAACCTTGTAAAACAGCTCTAATTAAATCACCACCATTTTCTGCAATAAATTGTTTGATTTTAATACGAACATTATCTGGAATATCTTCCAAAATTGAAACTGGTGGTGTATCAAAACCCCATGAAATTAAATCAATCAAGAAATGTAAAGTTTTGGTTAATGGTTCAACCTTCTCTATATCAAGTGATAATAATGCTGTATCAAATGCTGGTTTTAAAATGTCTGACATAACAAACTGAGTAACAAAAAACATGATAATATCAATCATCATTGAAGCATAATCTTCAATTAAATCTGGAATATCAATTGGATTTGTATTTTTAAAAATTTGTAAAAATGTGACAATTTGTTGATAAGCAAATTGCCAAACTGATTCTTTGATGTCTGGTGCAACATATTCATCACCAAATTCACGAATTAAAACACCAGAAACCCATAAATAACAACCAAATTGTGTTTTTTGGAAACCTTTAACAATGGTTTCTGCAATTGATGGTAATATTTTAGTTAAGAAAACGTTATAAGTTTCTAGAATGGTTTTAGTAAATTTCATACAACGTTCAGAAACTTTCATTGAATGACCATGAGCATCAATCAAATTAACAACAACTGGCCAAATTTCTATAACTAAATTAGCAATTGGATCTTCTGGGGCAGAATGATTTCTTGGTTTAATAACTTCAAAATATATTCTAACAACTTCAATTTCATCAGCAATGGATTTATAAAGTTCTTCAGAACCTGGTTGTGTGACATAACCATTCAATTTGGTTAAAACTGGTGAAATAAACATTGAAGTTGCATTAGCAATGTTAGCATAATCTTGGGTATCAATAACATGTGCAATACCTTCAGTAACTTCATATAAAGAAATCAAATCAACAGATAACAAATTCTCATATACGTTAATGTAAAAATTATACAATTGTTCAATGTAGTTTGTTAATAATTTAGAACAATCTTGACAGAAGTACATTAATGCATGAGAAGCTGCAGTAATAATATCTTGGTTAGCAGCTTGAAACCCATTGATGATATAATTTAGTTGTTTTTCCAAATATTCAGGATGTTTTGCAGTCCATTCAGTATATCTACCTAAAACTAATGTAGCTGCATATCTAATTTTAACATTTTCTGGTAATGTGACTAACAAGTCCATTATTTGTGGTAAGATTTTATTTTCACGTAAACTAACTTCTTTTGCCATAGCTCTTAAACTAAATAATGGAGCTTCAACGTCTTGCCAAACAATTGGTTGAGTAGCTAACGCAGCTTGTATTTTTTCAAATGGGATTGTTAATGCTTCAGTAGATCCAATCACTGCAGTACAATCTTTCAAGACATCACCCATATCATATCTGAATTCTTTAAATTTTTCTTCTTCTTCTTTGTTGGAAAATAATGGGTCATTTTCTAAACCTTCTGGGTAACGTAAATGATGAATCATAACATGAATTAATTGGGTATAAATATCTTTTAAAACTTCTCTAGCATGTTTGAAGTAACTTGTAATTAACACTTGCTTTAATACATACCAGAAGTAAAAAGTGTATTTAACAACATCCAAATCTTCATCATATGCAGCACATTGTAACAAAATTTCCACCAAAGGTTTAAAATACTCTGGATTTTTACCAATCAACATGTGCCATGATTCACCACATTCAACAAATAATCTGGCCAAAGAACCAAATACATCTGGATCATCATTATGTTGTTGTAACAAAGGTTTTAATTGTATAATTTGATCATATAATGCTTGGATCAATTGTAAATTTTCAACATCTCTTGTTTCTCTAACAACTGAACATAAACAATCAATGGATTTTTCAAAAGAATCTTCATCTTTTAAAGATTCAAAAATGACATTAGTTAAAGGTTGAATAGTTAATAGTTCTTCAACAGGAATTTCTCTAATCCAAGAATTTAAACAATCTAAAATCAAAGAATTTGCTTGAGCAGAGGATGAATTTGTTGCATAATTTGATAATAACATTAAAACTCTTTCAACGTTATCAACGATTAATTCATCGGTTCTTATTCTAAATTCTTCATCAGTTAATGGTGTTGATTTTGGATCTAAAGATTCTTCAGGTAGAATTTTCAAGTATTCTAACAATGCAGGGATATTTGATGATAATTTTGTGATTGTTTCTTCAACAGCATTATGCCATGATAAGTATTGAATGGATAATTTAGCCAAAGCAATAGATAATTGTGTTCTTATAGGTCTGTTTCCAGCACCATCTTGACCATATTGGATCAAGAATGCAATAATAGAGTCTTTCAACTTTGACAATGAATCTTCAGGTAATTGGTGCAAGTCATATGTGACTTTGTTACGCAACGTTTGAGCAGCAAACATCTTCATTTCAATAGGATACTCTGGTTGTTGTAGAATGGTATGGCAGACTTCCCATGCCTCTGGAGTCTTTTGGAACTCTTCCAGATAATGTAAAGCAGCAGTCTTGTCCTGAGCATTAGAGCTCATCACACTTAGCGCCTGTTGAATCTCTGAATACATCTTAAAAGGACTTGGATTCTTTAGAGTCTCTTGGTAAAACCAAACAATTTAGCTGTTGTTGATGATCTGTTTTGCTGTTGTTGACTCGTTGTGATTTTGTTTTGATTTTTATGGTATTACCCGGGCAAAGAATAATACAATTAGTGCATAAAGATACATAAATAAGCATAAAGATACATTTGAAATTTTTGTTGAATTCTTTTGTAAAGAAACAAATTTCAATTGAAATGACACTTATTTAGTAATTTAGATTTAGATTGTCTCACTAGTCTTTATTGTCCTACTCAAAATTGAATATTCCAGATCCTCATAAAATTGATCTTATGTAAATACATGCAAAGATATGTATGAATATGCATATTAAGTAGTGGCCGCTACCCATTTTTTTTCTTGCAAAATTCGAAAAGTTCATTAAACAACATTTAATTAATATTTAAATATATCAAGTATTAAATACATCATTATATAAAAACTATGAGTGGAAGACAACAGAAAGTGCTACTACCCCCAATTAACCTTATTTTCAAATATTTACAACAACAAGCTACTGTCACAATATGGTTATTTGAACAAATTGATTTCAGAATTCAAGGAAAAATTAGAGGTTTTGATGAATTTATGAACATTGTGGTGGATGAAGCTGTTGAAATCAAACAAAAAGATGGGTCTAGGACTGAATTAGGGAGAATTATGTTAAAAGGAGATAATATTACTTTGATATCGAGTTTAGATGTCTAAGAACAAAACAAAAGTTTGAATTATCAATTAAATTGTACATTATATATTATATATTGAACCTCACTTTCTTAGTGTTGCTAGAATCATAATCATTACGTTGTCTATCATTAGTTTGTGTTTGTAGTTTATCACCTCTGCTCTTTGCTCGTTCAAGTCGAGTTTCTTTCATATACAGTTGAGTGTATCTTTCAATCTGATCTTTTCTTAACTGTGCATTCTTTGTTCTCTGCAACCTTGTTTTCCTCCTGGGCACTGGAACTTCTTTTTCATCATCATCATCATCATCATCAATATTTTGGTTCTTCCTTTTAGTACTGACTTGATGATTTGGTTTTTGAACACGATTCTGCGTCCTCAGCATGTCCATGACATCATGGTTCTCTTGTGTATCTCTTTTTTTCAAATTCTGAAATCTTTTAGAAGTTCTGCTTGTCATATCATCCTCTTCTTGTCAATATATAATCTTCGTTGTAGAGTTTTAATGTATGTGCAAGATATTTTTTTTTATGTACGCGAACTTCTCAAATATCAATAAATAACAAAAAAAGCACAGATGAGCTTTGAGAAGAATTGATAAAAACACAAAATTTTGTTAAAGAAAGTGCCAAATTTTATTTCATATTTGAATTTATTTTTATTCAAATTGAGATTAATTTCTACTTTTTAGTTTAAACATTTCTATTCATGATATATTATTTACAGTTCTTTATACAAATGATAACCAACTATTCACAACTGATTTGGTTGTTGAGTAGCATCACTAGATTTAGTAGCTTCGTCAACTTGCTTAGCAAATTTCACATCTTCACCGTCAAAATGTTCAACAATACGATCAAGAGATGGTTTACCTTCAATTGTAGAAAATAAGGAATCAGTAATCTTAGAATCTATTTCACTTTCTTGAGTAGCTTCTAAATCAAAAACCATAGAACCAACCTTTGTAGTAGAGAATGCCTCTTCAACAGCATTTAATAAATCTTCTTCTGTGACAATAAAATTTTCAGATTTGTAATATAATGACAATAGTTGAGTTGCACGTCTAACTTCTGCATCCATTTCTAATTTAAGTCTATTAGCTCTTTTTTTGGCTTTCAAAATTTGAGTTTCTTCAACTGTTCTATGTCTCATTAAAGGCTCACTCAACAAATTATCAATGGTTGGTAGTGTTAATTTAGTAGCTTCGGTCATTTTGACAGCTTCTTGTGCAGCTTTTTCTTCAGCAAGACGTTTTTGTTCTCTTATTAATGCTAATTCTTCTTGTTTAATGACATCCTTTTCTGCCTTTAATAATGTTTCTTTAAAATATTCACGACGTAATTCAGCTCTTTGAATTCTCAACTTGGATTCTGCTGGCAAAGCACTAGCATTAATTGGACGAGTTGGTTTTTTAGCAGAATTTTGAATACGTTCTTCAACATTAATGTGTTGTGGAACAGGTTGAACACGAGATGTACCTTTTGGTTCTTTAATACCTTCAGCATATCCAACGTTTGGATTGGCTTCAACAATAACTGGCTTCACTGGTTGCTTAAACACATTACGTGCAGCTGGTAAAATACCGGATTTATAGCCAAATTTAGCAGCACCTTTAGCCATCTTGAATACCTTTATTTGTTTTTGTATGAAATCAAATTAACAATAAATACTGTTTTTGTTGATTTCAATCTTCTATTATGTCTTGTCGTTGGAAAATTATTTTTCATTTTACCCGGATAACATTAAAAATTGTTGACGAGAGTTCGACTCCCACAGGATGAAATATTTCATTTATTTATTTATTTATTTTGCATATGATGATACATTGTGATACATGGTGATACAGATGTCTTGAAATTTTAACAAGAAATTACAAAACAATTTGATGAAATGATTATTACTACATATAAGATCATCCAAATTATTTAGGTCATGATGTCTGAAAAGTTTCAATATTTACACATATATTTTAAAAAGAAACAAGAGAACTAAATGACACAAATATTAACAATAAAAACTTCTTACCAAACTTGTAATTCTTCGAAAAGATCAACTCGACCTGGAGCTTCTTGTAGATACTTAGCAACAAAGTTTCTTGTAGAATCACATAATTGAGGAGGACCACAAGTCATAACACCAACATTGTTGTTTTCAGCCAAAAATTCAGAACGAATGATGTTTTCAACGTTTGGTCTACCATGGAAAAAAGTAACGTTCAGTACTGATAAGTCATTAATAGCACTTTTAAAATCTGACTTGTTGATTGCAACATTATAACAAGCATCATTATCATCATCTTCTTCTTCTTCATTCTTATCTTCACTATCTTTATTTTCATTCTCTATAACTTCATTTTTTGCATTTTTTTCATCTTCACTTGAACTATTAGAAACTGAAGTTTGATCTTCCGATGCAGATTCTTTCTTTTCAAAATTAGAATTGGATTCACAACTTGCACCTTCAACTGTAGAATCACCATTTAGAGTCATTGGACAATCACCTGTAATATAAACTTGAATATCAGTCTTGCCCAAGTTTGCTAAAGCTTTCAATTCATTATAAAACCAACAAACAGCTTCTGGGTTTCTAACAGTCCATAATAATCTAACAGATTGTTTAAGATCTTTTCTCGCTAAATCTAAAGCATGGTAGTAAGGACCTGGAATACCATTACCACCAGTTAATAACAATGCAGTATCATATTTTTCCATTGGAGCTCTATGACCATATGGACCTTCAACTGCAACTCGGATTTGTTTTTTGTTTTCTGGTAGCTTTGATAAGATCTTATTAATCTGTTTAGTTGCACCAGCTTTCGTTTTGATATAGAAAGTTAATTCATTATCAACAGTAGCACCATCAATGATTGTGAATGGATGATTTTGGAAAAATGTAGTTGGGGTAACAATGTATAAGAAACAATAAGAACCAGGGAAAAATTTGAAATGTTTGCTGTGTTTAACTTTAACTTTGAAAGTATCATCACCAATCAATTGGAATTCAGCTTTTCTAAAACCAAAGGCAAACATTCTAATGACTCTAATTAATCTATCAAAAATCCAAACAGCCCATGAAGCATATAACCATTCAATAGAACCCAAAACACTGCAGTGGTACCAACAAGCAACAATAAACATTATCACAAATATAATATGTATATATAAGAATGTTTCATAAGTGCATCTTCTAAAAAATTGAGCAGCTTGGAATAAAATCAAACCAGCAAGAGTAGTTGCAACAATACCCCAACGTAGATAAGTTTGTTTAAACTTACTAGCAAGTCTAGCATGACCACCTCTTAAGTAATTATTTGTAAAACAAGCAGAATGAGCCAAGGCATGAAAGAACATAAATCTGGCAACAAGTTTATGGTAAACAATCATGGAAGCATATGGAATACCAGTGATACTAGTAATGAAATTATTTCTACCAGCTAACAAAATCAATAACGGAATTTGACCAAAAGCAGTGATACCAGTTCTGAAACCAACCATTCTATTAAATTGGCCCCAGTATGATTGATAAGTGCTAGTGAAATCATAATGTACACAATCTTGTAAAATATTTAAACATATAAACAAGAAGACAACAATGGCTTCTATTCTAGTTGGAATCAACCCAGAAATGACTCTGAACAAAATAGGTGGGTTAGTATGTTTGTGTTTAATAATTGATGGAATATATTTACCACCAAAAGCAGTTGGAATTGAAATATTTGCTCTGTACCATTTGGTCCATTTGTTGTTATATTTTCTGTGTAAACCTAATCTTATAACAAGATTGGCGACAGCATGAATCAAAAACACAGTAATAAAGAAACAGTATTGAACCCCTGCAAAGACATGTGGCATATCTATGTTGTAATAGTAGTTTTTCAAATATTTGGCTTGTGGGTGAGACATTTCATAAGTAATGTTAAGTGGTTGGTAGAAAATATGAGAAGTTGTGTTGACACCTTGTTTCTTTATTTCTTTGACATTCAAAGCATAATTTGTGGCATTTTCATAAATCTTCATTAATGAATCTGAAGTGGTTTTATTGTAACCAGATTCAATACAGGTACCAACCATATATGTAAGAGTTTTATTGAAATCTTTTGTGTATAAACCTTGAGCTGCATTAACAAGACAGATCATCATGGAACCAGCAGATGGATGATAAGTGCACATATCAACAGTTGGAGTTTCCCAACTCTCATAACTCTTTTTAGAAGAAGTCCAACCATATTTGAATTTGTTAACTTGTGTTTTGCAAGAAGAATAAAGAACTTCACTCTGTGTGTGCCATTTTGTCTTTGGTAAACCTTCCCAAGCAGAAACAACGTTTAATATTATTAGCAGGAAGCTCACACTAGTAGCTGTATATTTCATTTTTTTGATAGTTTTATACTCATTTATTCTCCACAATATTCATAGACTTAAAATAGGATGAGCTGAATCCTTTATATATATGATCTTTATGAACCCTGATTTGCTAAAAGCAAAAAAAAAAAGACTTTTTTGCATTGTAACTTGCCGAAAATTCTGATCCTGATCTAGGATACACTACTCTATGGCACTAATAATATCTCTTTTGCAACTACTACGATTTTATTCGCTTGAAAAGTTTTTACTTGAAACGTTATTCTGCAGGAAATATATTAGCCGCATATCACAACTGTCTATGCTATATGAAAAATAATGTGCATCAAGCATCGTATGTACATACTCTCATATGGATAACCTCAAATCATATTTAAGGAAACAAAAAGAACATTTATTCTTTGAATCAGAAGCATTTGGAGTTAAATAATAAATGTAGATGTTATGAATATTAATGTTAAAAAATCCTCACAATCATCTATTAAATTACTATTGCCCCACTGATGAAAAAGATTAAAGAAATGCAGAAAGTTTTGAGTCTTCAGTTCCATATGGATTCTCGGCAAAAATAAGCTTAAATACTTTCATGAATCGATGAGCATCATTTGCATATAGCTGCAGAACCAATGTAAAGTTGGAGGCTCAATACATAAAAACGCTATCAGATATGTTGTCAAAGTGTGCTTGGGGTTAAGTAATACATAGTACCTTACTTCCAATGCTCTAACTAGATAAAAATTTATAGACAACAGGTCTCAATACTTTTTTTATCAAATTGATTTAATCATTATAGTCAAGTGAATATTTTGACGTTATCTCCCAAGATCTAGGGATCGTGCGTTCCCTTTGATCCTATGTTCCCAAAATAAGCCCTTTGAAAACAAACCTTGAAAAATTATTGGTCATTGGGTAAAGTACAACACATACGTATGTTAGCTCTTGGTATAATTACATTTTGCTGTTTTATAATCAGTTTTGATTGGTGTAGGATATTTTTCCAGAGCCCCTGCAGGACCTTTTTTCTACAGTTTTAACTCAAATGTATATGCAAGGTGTACATAACAAAAAGTGGAAATAGATTTTAATGCAAAACGTTATTGGTTCTAGAGGTTAAAGTACTAGATTGATCAGATAAAACAAAAATTTTATGAGGTAAGCCATGTTGTTTACTTGACTTTATTATTTGTTCACTGCGCAAATGTAATTCTGTACCCATCAGTGATCTCGACTCTCAATCAAATCAGAGGAATCAATTTAATTGACGAACCAAAACTTCCAGATTATACAATCGACAATGAAGTCTAGGCCTCAGAATATACGGCAGATCTTAAATCCTTTTTTATAGAAACACCACCATTTTTTATTAATGTACATAATTCAAATGTATAAAAAAACTCCAGCTAAGTATGCGGCAAGAATGTATTATGTTCTAATAATATACAGTCCAAGGTTTCATAGCATTTAATCCTGGTTGAAAAATACATATGTGAAAAAGAATAAAAAATTGAAATTTATTACCGTTCTTGGTTAATATCTAAAAGATCATCTACATGTTACATGACGTCGTGTGAAATAAACTGTTGATGTAAATCATCCAAATTTTTAGAAAATCTAGGATGTTGAATGAAACCGAAACCACATAATACCCTCTCAGATTGGAAGAAAACGATCAACTTCAAACATGTCTTGCTTGATGTATTTGGAGTTTGATGATAGGTTGTTCGATTGCATTTGATGAACTGAAAAGAGCCTATAGGAGTCGTTGAATTATGCAACACAATACTGTTATAGCTAGGTCATGCTCATTTTAGCATTCAAAAAGAATAAGATAATGGTCAATAGTATCATAAATGTTAACCCTCTCTCTATTCTACAATTAAAAGTAGTCATAAAACGATATCTATATTAAATTTTCTTTTCATTTCAGCAATGTATAATGCAGATTTTTTTAACATGCTCTAATATATAATGGTTCTCTAGAAACATATTGGTTTTCAGCTTCAAATTCATCAAATATAGCACCCCATTCATATTCACCACTCTCTAGAACAACACATCCAATTTCTAAAGTGTATGAATCATGAGGCTTAAAAACTTGTTGTACATTTTTTTGTAAAACACCATTAAACAACAACCTTCTATCGATAGATGCATAATTTGACGCAATAGGAACATTTCTGATCAAACCACTAACTTCTCTCTTGGTATTATTTGTAACTTTGACAACAATAGTGAAAAATTCATCAGTTTTCAAAGAGTAGTATAATCCAGATTTTTGAAATTTCTCTGTGTTACCATTTTCACTTTTAATTGAAATATCTATGCTAACTTCATCAACTTTTAAAACATTAAGCATTCTTTGTGATAATCTAACCCCGCGAAATTCAATTTGACCTTTAATATCACCATCGTTAACAGACCAAGAACCATTGATTCTACTCAATATTTCATTTCTGAACCAGAATGCTTCTCTTATGAAATGATCTTCACTTTTTGGGATTTTTGGTAAGATATATTGCTTATTAGATAAACTTGGTATTCTTTTCAATGCATCATCACCTAGATTCAATCTCTTTATTGGAATCATTAATCTCTTTGTTTCCATTGGAACAATAGAATGTTTCAAGTTAAAATCCCCATAATTAACATCGATATCCATACTTTTATTCCAAACATTTCTTAAATCAACAATAAATAAACAAAAATCTGAAATCTTACCATCATCATTATTATTATGATCATTTATATATTTCCAAACAGAACCCATAGAAGAATCAACTTTTTGGGATAATGGAATAATATCACAACCAGCCAAATCTGTTGAAGCATTAACCATGACTCTTATAGGAACTTCGGTACGTCTAGTGAAGATACCTTCATCACTTTGTGTACCATAATCAATGATTAAATTAACTTGATTCATACCTCTTTTACCAATGATCTCTAAATCTAAATCAACTTCTTGGAATGGTTCAATTCTATCAATTTGAGATAAAATTTTCAATGGTTCTTTATATAGGAAATATTCAATTTCATAAACTTCATTAGCTGGTAAGCCTTTTTCACTCAACACGTTTGTTAATGGATCAATTGTAGAATCCCACAAAGAAATCTTGAAGAAATTAACAGCAACGTTAGAATTGTTTTTAATTTTAACTTGAGTTTTTTCAGAACTACCTTCCAATAACATGATATGATTAGTTTTAGTTGATACTTGAATAGTTGGTTGTGGTGGAATAATAAATAAATCAATATGGTCTAATTTACATCTTTCTTCAATTTTATTTTTTTTCAAATTGTCTTCAAATGTAGTTAAGACCTTAAATTTATCATCTTTATTTACAAATGGTTTTAAAGTTTTTGGTTTTAATTTAGCAACAACTTGAGGTTTGGTACGTTTAGCAATTTTAAATTTTTGTGGGATTGAATCAAAAATTTTAAAATAAACAGTTGATATTTTCAATTTACCAGATGCTAAAGGTTTTGCTAATACAACAATTGTATTCATAGTTTTCGGTGGAATGATGAAATGATTTCTAAATATTTCCATATTTTCAATTTGAACATCATTAATATTTAAAGGGAATGCAAAAGGATTTTGAACGGTTATTTGAAATTCTAAAAATTCATCTTGTACAAAAAACACATCTTGTGATTTTGTAGGTTTAGCATATGGATTATAAATTAATGGGTCATTTTTAACTTTATCATTTTGTAATTTTTTATCTTGAGGATTTTGTTGCTTTGTTGGTGAATTTGAAGGTTTTACCACTTGAACATTTCTAACTAGATAAGGATCCCAATAATGATATGACACATCATTAGTTCTTGATAAAGCTTGAATTTCATTACACATTTTAACTTGATCATTATCGGTTAATGCATCATGATATCTTGTCATTAGTAATGATTTAAAAAGTACCACACGAGTATAGTCACCAATTTTTTCACAAACTATAATACATAATTTCACCACAGATAAATGTAATTGAGACCATGTTGATGCATAAGAATCAATTAATGTTGATTCTGGAGATTTTCCAATTCCATAGATGTATAAAACTGAATCTAATAAATCACGAAGATCATAATTAGAGTTTGTACCACTATTTTGTAATTCTGGAATCAAACTAACAAATAGTGTTCTTAAAATAAAACTTCTTTTTCTTAATAGATTTAAATCACCATAAATAGATGCTAAAGTTGAATAAATTTTAGCTTGTGATAAAATATCCATATTTTTCAATTGAACAGTTAAAATTTTATTTGAAATTTGTAAAATTTCCATTTTATCAAATAATTGTTGAGAATTAAACTTTGGTTCTAATTTAGTTCCTCTTACTATGTGACTTAATGTAGAATTATTTAATCCAACTCCAATGTTTAAAATACACATGAATCTGACAAACCTTAAAATACATTCACAATAAACCAATTGAGGTACATAATCTTCATTTTCATTCCAACTTAATTCATAACAATGTAAGACTTTAGAAATAATTTTTTGAAGTAATTCAGGAACAGTAAACCTACTTAAATCCACAGAATTTGAAGCAAATGAACTTCTAGGTGTAGAAGTACTTGTTGAAGCTGGTGAATTATTATTATTATTATTATTGGAATTAGATGTAGTTGAACTTGACACAGTTCCATTAGTATTTGAACCCGTCATAGTTAATGCAGGGACTGAATGAAGTAAAGTACTCAATACTTGAGGAACTTGATGAGGCAAACCCAAGAAAGTTAACATCACAATACAAACACCAATGCCTTCTAAAGTTGAACCAAGCCATAAATGATCATTGCAAGATTTTAATAAAGCAGCAGCTTCTCCTAATTCTCTTAAAGCGTCACTATATTTCCCAGCAATTAAATATAAATTACCTAAAATTTTTAATTGACGACCTTTAACTTTTGCTTGACGGCGTTCACTTGAAGATATTGGAATTTTTCCATTTGAAACTTCAGAAAATGATAATGCAATTGAAGCACCAGATGAAATTCTTTTAGATTTTGTAGACATGATTGGTTTAATTCTATCATTTGAACCTATTGTACCTGGTGATCTTAATGTAATATGTTGATAAGACTTCAAATAAGCTGCTAGCCCATTCAGATATAATTTAGTGATATCACATAGTATTGTTTCCAAATTATTTTTAGATTGATGGAAAATAACTTCATCAGTTATATAATTTTCATCAGTAGTGGAAAGGTCTTTATTTTCACTATCTTTATCATCATCATTCTTATCAAAAATAATGGCAGTATGAACAATTGAAGATTTATAAATTTTTGACATTTGATCAATATGTGATTTATTAATGTTTTGATTATCACCAACACCAATAACGACAAATATTTTTCTAAAAGGTTCAAAATCATGTAAAAATAAAGATTCTTGATCATTCAATGATAATTGAAAATCATAAATAACACGACCGCTTGGGAAACCTTGTGGATTAAATAATGAATTTTCTGTTGGTGTGACATCAACTAACCGTACTTCAAATGAGGACCTTATTTTATCAACATATTTGTGAAAATTTGATTCAGAAACACCACCAATAGGAACCAATAATGCTTTTACTCTTGCTGGTGCAATATAGGAATGTGGATCCATTGCTCTATCTAAATATTTTGTTGAATCTTATAACTTTTTAGTTTGATTGTTAATGTTTTCTCTCCACTGTTGATTTTTCATTTCTGTATATAGGCGATTTTGGAATGAATGTTAGTCATCCATTATGTAATAAACCATAAATTTGGCTATTTTTTGGTAAGAATTTAGTTAAAGACTGGAAAGATATTAGAAATTATGATAAATGTATTGTTTAGTGTACAAAATTTGAAAATTTTTACAACATTTGTTGTCCTGTTCATAAGCCATTTAATCAAATAATGGATCCGGAGGTAGGAGATAAGCGGAGGTAAAAAAAAGATCCGGAAATAACAAAGTTTTCTGCTTTATAATAAAATAAGAAGAAGTGGAAATTTAAAAGATATAAAAACAGTACTGTAGTACTGACAAACCAGAGATCAAATACTACTGACAAACCACATTATATTCCAATTTTTTTAGTAATTTGATCACGTGACCGGTCTTTTTTTTTCGCCTCCAAACAAATCTTGAAAACAACAAAAACAACAAAACACATCAAATTTAATCATTTAGAAATTACTTTAGATCTTTTTATATAACAACAATGGCTGGTCTAAGTTTTGACAATTATCAAAGAAACCAATATTTAAGCACAAAGGGCTTTGGTACTCCAAAGGCGACTTCTACTGGTACAACTATTGTTGGTGTCAAGTTCAAGGGTGGCGTTGTTGTAAGACTTTTTAAATAAAATTAATTAAGAATTAAAATTAACAATGACTTTTTAGATTGCTGCTGATACAAGAGCTACTGCTGGTAATATTGTTGCAGATAAGAATTGTGAGAAATTACATCGTTTAGCACCAAAGATTTGGTGTGCTGGTGCTGGTACTGCCGCTGATACTGAAATGGTTACACAGTTGATTGGAAGTAATCTTGAACTACACTCTTTATCTACAGGTAGAGAACCAAGAGTCGTTACAGCATTAACACAATTGAAACAACATTTATTTAAATATCAAGGTTATATTGGTGCATATTTGATTGTTGCAGGTGTTGATCCAACTGGTGCACATTTATTTAGTGTTCAAGCTCATGGTTCTACAGATGTTGGTGATTACCAATCTTTAGGTTCAGGTTCTTTAGCTGCCATGGCTGTTTTAGAAATTGGTTGGAAAGAAGGATTGAACAAAGAAGAAACCATTAAATTAGCTTCAGATGCTATTCAAGCTGGTATATGGAATGATTTAGGTTCTGGTTCTAATGTTGATGTTTGTGTGATGGAAGTTGGTAAAGATGCTCAACTATATAGAAACTATTTGACACCAAATGTTAGAGAAGAAAAAGAAAGAAGTTATAAATTTGCTAGAGGTACTACTGCTATATTAAAAGAATCCATTTATGATTTATGTAAAGTTGAAGAAGAAATTGTTTACGGTGGTGAAGATGTCATGGAGATTGATACTAATTAGTGTGTGTATATATAGCGTATTTCATTTATTAACCAATTCTTTTAATGCAATATTTGTACCTTCTACTATTGCTTTATGTTCAACTTTATGAATTTTTTCTTCATATTGTTCCAAAGTTTCACCTTTAATAATATCGACTTCTTTAACTAATAAAGGTTCTCCAGCATCAACTTGTTGAATAACTTTATGAATCATAACACCACCTTTTGTAATTTCACCATCTTGACCAGCTTTCCAAGCACGATCAATTGCATGAGTACCATCAAAAGCACCAGGTAAAGCTGGATGTAAATTTATGATTGGAATATTTGCATCTTCCATTGGTGTTAAGAATTCTGGTGCAAGAATTAACATCCAACCAGCACAAACTATTAAATCTGGTTGTTTATAAGTTTTTTTTAAAAATTTAGCTTCATCTGAATCTTCACCTTCTTTAGTACCATAAATTATTAAATTTGATAAATCTTTATTAAATTGTTTTCTTGCTTTTGGTCTTTCACCTTTTGGTAAATCTTTATAATATGATTTTAAAGAATGGATTTTTGTAGGAATATTAGCATTTGAAGCTCTTGTTAATCCATAAGCATCACTTGAAGATGAAATAACTTGATCAATTTCCGCTTTAATTTCACCATCTTTAATAGCATCAATTAATGCTTGTAAATTAGAACCATTCCCACTAATTAAAACTGTGATTTTTGGTAATGACATTGTTATACTACTTAACACTTTTATTAGTAAAGTCTTTATGTATAAAATTTTTATATTATCAATTTAATTATGCATAGATAATAAAATTATCGACTCTGCTCATCAGGGTAAAGAAATACGTTAAAAGAAAGAAAAATATTAAAAAAAAAGAATTATTGCGTAATATTTCGTCTAGATGAATGTTTTATTTTCTAGGTGGTGTTTAAATAATGTATATAGTTTATACCTTTAAAAATAATTTCTTTATAATATGAATTTAAAAATTTGTTGTTTTATTTTTACAAGTTTTTAATAACTTGTTCAGTGAAATGAGAAGTTGTAGAACTACCACCCAAATCACCAGTTCTGTTATCTTTACCAGAAGCAATGGTCTTTAAAACAGCCTTTTGGATCTTATCACCATAATTGTCCAAACCCATATGTTGTAACATCATAACAGATGATAACAATAAAGCAGTTGGATTAGCTTTATTTTGACCAGCAATATCTGGGGCAGAACCATGAACAGCTTCAAAAATTGAAACTTTATCACCCATGTTACCAGAAGGAGTTAAACCTAAACCACCAATTAAACCTGAAGCTAAATCAGACATAATATCACCATATAAATTTGGCATAACCATAACAACATCGGAATATTTTGATGGATCAGTAACAATTTTTAAAGAAGTGTTATCAATAATTTCAAAATCAACAGAAACATCTGGGAATTCTTTAGCAACATCTTGAGCAGTTTCAACGAATAAACCATCAGATAATTTCATAATAGTAGCCTTATGAACAACACGAACATGTGGTTTACCAATTGATCTAGCATATTGGAAAGCATATCTAATAACTCTTTCAGAAGCTTCTCTAGTAATTAATTTAATGGATTGAACAACCCCTGGAACAACAGTATGTTCAATACCAGAATATTCACCTTCAGTGTTTTCTCTAATTAAAACAGTATCAACATTTTCATAAGGAGTTGGATAACCAACAATAGATTTAGCTGGTCTAACATTAGCAAATAAACCAAAAGTTTTTCTTAAAGTTAAATTTAAAGATTTATGACCTTTACCAATTGGTGTAGCTAATGGACCTTTTAATGCAACCTTGTTCTTGTTAATAGAATCAACAGCTGGTTGTGGGATAGTAGTTTGACCATTGATTAATAAAGGTGTGACATCACAAAATTCCCATTCAATTGGGACATCTGCAGCAGCGTATATACTCTTAACAGCTTGTGAAATTTCTGGACCAATACCATCACCTTCTATAAAAGAAACAGTATATTTACCATTAGCATTCTTGACACCGCTATATTTGGCAACTTTTGTAGCATAAGTTCTAAAAGTTTGGGCAGTTCTCAAATTGTTTCTTAAGACTGGGGTGAACATTGTTGGATCTTTTTAATTGAGTTTGATTTTAATTGAATTCTTTTTATTTTAAAAAGGTTATAAACAAGAATCAGGGATCCTTTTATTGATTTTAACAAACTTGAACTTTTTGAAGGATCGGGACCGATTTCTTGAATGACCGTGTGGTGCGAACCAGAGCAGAACGTGATTATGCAGCAAGATGTATGAATATGTATTTATATGTACCAAATTATGTATGTTTTATTATGAGAATATGTATTTAAACTATAGTAACAAATCATTTAATATGAAAAATAAATTACATTAGAAGTACATATTTTACATATGTATGCATATTTATACATATCTATACATTGGTACTTATATAACATCTGACTAATAATATACATCCAAACACCAAAGTATTTTTTGTTGATGGAGTTTAAATTACAATAAACAATTTAATTAAATAACTTGTCGCTGAGCTATATAAATAATTATAAAATGGCTAGAGAAGATAGTTTGAAAAAAACTCTTGGTGAAGATAAATTTGCAAAAATTAGAAATGTATATTGAGCCCATTTTTTTTCATTCAATTTATTATACTAACAAATTTCACTAGGCAAAAGTTTTATTAGTTGGTGCTGGTGGTATTGGTTGTGAATTATTAAAAGATTTAATCTTATTAGGTTATGGAGAAGTTCATGTTGTTGATTTAGACACAATTGATTTAAGTAATTTAAATCGTCAATTTTTATTTCGTCAAAAAGATATTAAACAACCAAAAGCTACAACTGCTATTAATGCTGTTGAATCTTTTAATTTTTTTAAAACAAAATTAATTCCATATAGAGCATCTATTTATGAAACTGATAAGTTCCCATTATCTTGGTTTAATCAATTTGATTTGATTTTAAATGCTTTAGATAATATTGCAGCAAGATCATATATTAATAAAATTGCATTATTTTTAAATAAAATTGTTATTGAATCTGGTACAACTGGTACAAATGGTCAAGTTCAACCAACATTTCCTGGTAAAACAGAATGTTATGATTGTATAACACGTGAAACTCCAAAAACTTTCCCAGTTTGTACAATTAGATCAACACCATCTCAACCAGTTCATTGTGTTCATTGGGCTAAAAGTTTTTTATTTTCTTCATTATTTGATGAAGATGATGAAATACCTGAAAATGAAAATTTAGGTACTGATAATCAAGAAGAAATTAAGAATTTAATTAATGAAAATAATGAATTAATTGAATTAAAAAAAAATATTAATGATGAATTATTTGGAGAAAAAATTTTAAAAAAAGTTTTTCAAAATGATATTGAAAAATTATTAAAATTAACTGATTTATGGAAACAAAGAAAACCACCAATTCCATTAAATTTTTCAAAATATAAAGAAAATGTTGAAAAAATTAATGATTTAGGTACAGGACAAAAAATTTGGACAATTGAAGAAAATTTAAAAGCATTATTAAATTCAACAAAAAATTTACAAAAAAGATTAAAATTTGAAAAAGAAATTGAATTTGATAAAGATGATGAAGATACTTTAAATTTTGTTGTTGCATCAACAAATATTAGATCATTTATTTTTGGAATTCCATTAAAATCAAAATTTGAAATTAAATCAATAGCTGGTAATATTATTCCAGCAATTGCAACAACTAATGCAGTAATTGCTGGATTTTCTGCATTAACATCTTTAAAATTATTTAGTGGAACAATTGAAGAACAAATTTTAAATTCAAAAGCAATTTTTACATCAAATTCAAAAGATCGTTTTGTTATGCCAACATCATTATCAAAACCAAATCCAAATTGTCCATCTTGTTCAATTCCAAGAGGTATTTCAAATATTGATTTAAAATTAACAATTAATGATTTAATTAAAGCATTAATTTTAAAATTTGAATATGATGAAGAAATAGCAATTAGTGTTGGTAGTAGATTATTATATGATATTGATTTTGATGATAATAAAGAATCCAAATTAATTGAATTAGGGATAAAATATGGTGATCATTTATCAATTACTGATGAAACAGATGTTAAACAAACTGTTGAATTTTATATTGAAACTAATGATAATAATGAAATTAAATTACCAGATATTAATATTCCAAATAAACCAATTCCTCCAAAAGAAGAGAAAGAAGGAGATGATGGAGATGATGATGATTTTGAAGTGATGGTTGATGAAGTTGTTGATAATGGAGATGAAGTTGTTGAAGTTTTTGAAATTGAAGAATTGAAAAGAAAAGCTAATGAAACTATTGATGATAAAACTATCAAAAAACCAAAAACTGATGAAATTTGAATATAAATATAAACAATAATTATATTACAACATGTAGGAAAAACTAATAAGAACATGAATTATTAAACCAAACATTGAAAAAAAGAAAGAGTCCATTAATGTAACAATGTTGGAAACAAATAAAAAGCTATGGATATATAATAATGTGAAAAAAAGAAAAATAATAACAACATAAGCATAATAAAAGTCATTAATAATAATAATAATAATAGGATGAAAAAACACATAACTCATTAAAAAAGAACGAAAAAATAAAATAAAATAAAATAGAATAATTAATCTCTAGTAACATCAGTAGCAGCAGGTAAATGTGTTGAAGAACCATTATTTTGAGAAACACTTTCTTTAGATCTTGAAGTACTCCTTAGTCTTTTATACCAAGGATCTTTACCTCTTGGAGGACTAACACCTAATTTATTATGTTTTGACCATCTAGATTCACGTTCACGTATAGATTCACGATCTAAAGATAAATCTTCAGCAGAAGTTGAATTTAAAAACATTGAAAAAGGTCTTGGTTTAGTAATATGAGGAATATGGAAACCAGAATTTGAAGGAGAAGTTGGAGGTTTTTTTCTCTCCATTGATGATGATTCATTACTTTTAGCTTTTGATAATTTTGAGAAATGAGAATGATTTGAACTTGAATTTGGAATTGGGATTGGTGAAGTTTTAGTAAAATCTTGACTTTGATTTGCAGTTTTAAATTGATCTGAAGATGGATTTGAAGTATTATTTGATTGAGAATCAATAAAATATTCTTTTGAATTTGTATCTGATGGAGTTGGAGGAGTAACAACTAATTCTTCAGGAGGAGCTTTTCTAATTAAAGAAGTTTTTGCTAATTCTGATGTAACATTTGAATCAATAATAGGATCTATTTGAACAGGAATTTCATGTGGAGCTATTGGTATATCTTCAGAATTTGAAGGAATTATAATTGGTACAGGAATAATACTTGAAGTTGAAGGAGAAATTTGTTGACCAGAAGTAGGAGTTATAGCAGAATTTGTTAAATTATTATTAATTTGAATAGGAAGATCAGAATTTGCTGGATGATAAACAACATCTTCATCTTCATCTTCATCATCAGAAGAAATTTCATTTTGTTTTGATTCTGAACTATTTGGATTTAATAAATTATATTCAGAAGGGCTTTTATTTTTAGTTAAAACAGTACTTGAAGAACGTTCTTCATTATAAGCCTTTGGATGAATTGCATCAGGAATACCAGAAGCTGAAGATAAAGAACGAGAATGAGGTCTTGAACCATTTCTAAGAGCTAATAAATTTGAAGAAGAATTATTTGTTGAACTTTTATGAATTGAAGTTGTACGAGAAGCACCATTACTTATATTTCCATTAGTAGGTTGAATAATAGAAGGAGTTATAGTACCACTAGCATCAGCAATTATTGGATCAGGTGTAACAGAAGCTGAAGCTGCAGTTGAAGAAGCAGAAGCAGTTGCAGTTGCAGTTGCAGTTACAGATTGATGATATTTACCAATATCAGGTAATAATCTTTTTGAATATTCAATCATTAATTCCACAATAGCTTGAGATAAAGCATATTCTTCAGGATTTAAATCATGATCAGGATGAGATAAAATTGAAGGTTGAAAAACAGTAGCTAAATTTCTTGCAGTCATTAAATTTTCTTTTGAATGATCTGCAAACATTGATAAAATATCTAATAAATAATATAACAATTGTTTTTGAGCTTGAGGTAATTTATCAATTAAAGCTTTATATTCTTTTAATGCATTTCTTAAATCTTTTGCAATTTTTTTTTGTTTTCTTGCAGCTTTTTGTCTTTTAGCTTCAATTTGTTCTGGAGTTAATTTTAAATTCTCATTATCATTATCATTTGTCTCATTAATATCATTTGTCTCATTAGGATAAAGTTGTTGTTGTTGTTGTTGTTTATGAAGAAGTTTAAATCTTTTTTCAATTGTATCATTTCTTGATTTAATATGTTTTAAAATTCTTGGTCTTGAACGAACTGGTTCTCTAAATTCTTCATACATATTTAATGGAACTAAAGGTTCAGGTAAACTATTTAAATATCTTCTAATTAAAGAAGCAGCATCATGAACAGTATAACCTTCCCAATTTAATTTTCTTCCATATTCAGGAGGAGTACTAAAAATATATTGTAATTCTTTAACTCTTCTTGAAGCACCAGCAACTCTAAAAATACCTTCAACATTTAAACCTTTAGCTTTTAAAAAAGAACCACATTTTCCAACAATCAGAGGAATTCTACCATAATGAATGAAATCATTAGGATTATCACTCGGAACAGAAATAACAGATTCTGCAATATTTAAAGATTGTTCTAATGGAACACCAAATACTTCATTACCAAATTTCAGTTGTTTATTTTGAGCAGCCAGAAAATTATCACGTTGTTGTCTAATCATTTGTTCATTTGAAGATGAAAAATTATCATAAACTGGTTTAACAGAATTTGAAGATTTTGATTTAAAATTTAAAGTTGGTCTTGTTGGAACATCTAAAGAACCATTTGAACGAGCACGAATATCTGAAGATGATGAATTATGGAAACTATCACTTGAGTCATTATTACCTCTTTTAAATTGTTTAAACCAAGATGATAATCCTGCACCTTTAGAAGGTGAACCAACTTCATGGGATGACATAATATAATTTAAAGTTAATAAAATAAAATGTACGCGTATAACCAGCAGCCAAATTACTCAAAAAAAAAAAAAAAAAAAGAATTGTAAGGAGAACTAAAATGTATATAATTCTTTATTTGTGTTGAAACAAGTCTTTTGATAATAAATTCCAGAAGGATATGTAGTTGCTGGTTGCTATTTATTTATTTGAAACGATTAATTGAATCAAATGGATGGCAAAATATTGGAATGGAGGATTTTGATTGAAAAAAAAAAGTAACTGGAGTGATTGTAATAATAATGATAGTAATGATGATGATAATAAAATAATAATAATAATAACAATATCTCTGTTTATAATCACTTTTACTTTATTTTACTTTATTTATTAATTAAATCAATTTGTTGTTGTTTTCATTTTATAAAACCCAAAAATAAATTTTTTCTGGTTGGCGCAGTTTCGCGTTTTGTGTTAAAATTCTCAAAATTTATAAATTTATAAAGAATTATGATTTAATGATTAGATAGTTGATTAGATAGTTTATATAGTAATTTAACATGTATTTCTTATATCTCATCAATTCAATTGAACATAATTACCTGGAAAAACACCAGTAACTCCATTAATAGAACCTGTCCACCATCCATTAGCATCTGCTGTTCTTTGTACAATTTGAATTACAGTACCTGCAGTAAAAGATAAATCACCTTGAGCTTGGGCTGTGTAATCATATAATGCTGTACAAGTTTCAGCAGCAACAGGTGTTGGTGAAACTGGGCTTGGACTACCATATGATGGTGCTGTGCTATAAGAAGCAGCAGGCGAAGCATATCCTGGAGCAGCATATCCAGTAGCAGCTGGAGCAGCAGCTGCCGGAGCAGCAGCTGGTTGACCGTATGCTGACTTTACATCACCATAACCACCATAACCAGTAGCTGGTGGTGTATATGGTGGTAAGGCATTCCCATCAGCACCAACAGCACCTGGAGCACCAACACCTGGAGCACCAGCAACTGGACTTCCTGGAACACTTTCTTCACCACCACGACCATAACGACGTTTTGTCATTTCTAATTTAGCTCTAGCATGTCCAACTTTAAAATGAGTAATACCAATAGCATTACATCTTTCTTCAATATCACCTCTTTTTTCTGTAAAACTTTCTAAAATATCACTGTTTAAATCAAAATATGGAATTTTCATATCTTCAAACTTATTGTATAAAGTATAAAAAATATTTAATTGCATAAAATAAAATGAAACAAATAATGGTTGAACAAATTCAGCTTCTAATTGAAATAAAATTGGTAATTCATTTTTTAACATATCATTATAATAATCATATTCTTCTTGTGCAACTTGTAATTCAGCTTCAGCTTTATACATTTTTTCTTCATCTTTTGCTGTACGTTCTTTTTTATTTTCATATTTATTAAAAGTATGTTTATGTCTATCAAGATCTAATTGTTTATGAGCTCTTTTTGTTGACATTTTTCTAATACTTTGAATAATTTTTAATAATTCTTGAGCTGGTTGAACAATTTTTGTATCAATTAATTCTAAATCAGGTTTTAAAGTTTGTTGTAAATCTTGAACAACATCTCTATATTGAACTGCAGCTTCAATACCTTCTGGATTATCTTCAGCTATTGTGGAATTTGGATCAGATAATTTCCCACTAATTGGTTTAAAAATTTCTTCAATTGCTTTTGAATATCCAATTTGTGATGATAACATACCATTAACTGCAGTAAAATATTTTTTTGATTCTTCACTTAATTTTTTTGTTTCATTTTCAATTTCTTTAAATCTTCTTTCTGCATCTTCATAAACAGGATCACTAGTAGTTTCACCCATATTCATTTTTTGTCTAAAATTTTGTGGAGCCTAAAATTGTTAATATTCAATTGTATATAAATATCAATAATCCATACCCTTGCAATGGCCTTTGTAAAACCTTTAAAACTCATCTTGAAAAATTAATTAAAATTAAAATAATATCAAAATTAAGTTAATTGAATAAACAAATAATTTCAATTGATTTATATCAATAATTTAAAAATATTTTTTAGTGTTATTTAATTTCAAGTTGTTTGTTAATCAATTCCATCCATTTTTTTTGACAACCCCTTTTTAGCAATTATTATGTAATTGATTATGTAATTTATTACCATTAATTATTTAACTGGAATTACTTTATAAAAATACTATAAAATAACTAGATAACTTTTTTAAAGATCTATTCAACTAATCTTTATAAAGTTTTTGAATTTGTTCTATTTTTTTTGTTATAAATTTGTTTTATAATTAGTGCAATAATTGGAAGTCTTTTGTTCAGCTTGAAAATATAAAGAAAATTATATTTAGACTCACTCAAAATTGAAGCTACAGATTTTAAACTTAAGAATATAAAACAAACATCTAATATAAAGACTACTACTAAAAACTAGAAATATTTCTCCATAAATTATAGAAATATTTTAGTTTTACACCCCGGATTTAAACAAAGTTATTTCCAGTAAATCCTATAGGAATTATTATTAAGTCCGTTATGTAATTTAATTAATATCTTCAATATAATCAGGTAAACCAATCACCAAATGTTACTATTACTCAAACTTAGGAACTTTACAAATCAGTAGTAGTTATACCAAAGACCAAATTTAATTCATTTTAAAATTTGTTGAAAGTTCCAAAAAAAATGAAATGATGGTTTTATTAAATTACCGAGATGTTAAATGATATGAATAAATGTATTAAAAACTTACAAAACTTGAAATTTTAGATCAACAAAGAGAATTAATGATTAAAAAGAAACAATAAGAACAATAAGAACAAAATAAATAACAATAGAAGATTGATGATTAATCATATTTAGTTAGTATTACTAAAGCTTACTAAGTACATAATGAATGATGTAAATAAAAAATTTAGTTAATTACATAATATAGTCATTAAATAGTCGCCCTGTAGTCGCCCTCATTTTGTGTCATTTTAAATTTTAATAGATGACTATGACTAAGAAACCCCACATCAAATTTATCAGCATTGGAACTAGAACAACAATAGAATAACATAGAAGCATCACTAATGTGAGTTGTAGTTAATAATAAGTTTAAATTCATTACGAATCAAAAAGTATTTAAACCATTCAAAGTCTCAGTTATGATACCTATTTAAAATATTTCTTCATCAATTAAACTATAAAGTTTTAATAATTGAAAACAAACTACAAGCACTACAAACACTACAAACAACTACAAAATGTCTGGAATCTTTGACAAATACTTT
>JAKTRJ010000076.1:0-59335 GCA_030579655.1 Liangdongia dryadoides
CATAACCAGTAACACCAATGATATCACCTCTTCTCAATAAATCATGAGCTTTTTCCTTGGTGCTGGCAGCCTTAAAAAAAAAAAAGAAGAATAAAAAAATATATGATGAATCAATACGAAAAAAAAAAGAGACCTGATTCTTTATAGGGATGAAATAATTAAATGTGAAAGCGTAGAATATAAATAAGCTTTACTTTTTAACTGAGTATTTATTAAAGTTAATTGATTGAATCAATTACATAGATTAGGTATGAAGGAGCGATCTATAAATTTATATAAATTTAACATCGTTTAATCATTTTTATTAAACCAAAGTCAAATAGAAATCAAAAGGCAACTGCCCAGTTTCAATTGAATAACTTTTACTTTACTATTACAAAAGGATATTAATAGTCAATTCATTTATGTTTTTGCGGCTTTAATCTGTTATGTTTTTTAAACCGGATTCTTTGTAAGCCGCAATGCACCCATTTTTTGGATAATTGTGCTTAATTGTTGCAACCCGTCCTGATTGTTTCAATTCTTAATGTAAATTTTAAAAAGTTAAATTAAATAAAAGTAAGTGAATGTACTTTTGTGAACTCAATGGTTGAATTTATTGGAAAAGGTTTTAACACATTAAATTTTATTTATTTATGTATCTATTTTTTCTGGTTAATTCTTTTATTAATTTTATTTGTACTACATTTTCATAGATTATATGGTTATTTTATTTTTGATCGATTAATTTCTATTATTATAACTTATATGACATGTTTGTTATTGAATAATTTTTTTTTTTTTTTTTTTTTTTCGTTTTAGTTGGTGGTACTTCTTTTTTTTATTTTCAAAGAACAAACAGGATTTACATTTGGATCCAAGACTGTTATAATTTGTTGTCGTTGTTGTTGCTCTAATGATAATTTACTGTGAGCCCAATCTTCCTCCAGTGGTAGTGGTGTACTATCAAGCAGACGAACATTTTTAAATTGTGTTATTGGTTCAATTATTACTTCTTGTAAGTTGAAAAAATTTAAATATTTAATATCAATGGTTTTCCATTGGGTTTTGAAAGATAGGATAAGCCGTTTTACAGAGCTGTTATTCATCTCTAAAGAACTTAAATTCAGTGCCTGGATATCCCCTTTCAAATAAAATTGTAATTTTAAATCTCTTCCACCATAATCTTTAAAAAACAACGACATAGCTGGAATTAAGCATATTGTAATGTATAATTGTTCATCCAAATCGCCAGGTGTAAAGTGAACTTCCAAATTGTCCAGCTTTGATATGATATCAGTGGTTAAGAATGAGGACGCATCTTCATAAGAAATGAGCCATGACATATTAATTTTAAGATTATGAATTACAACACCATCAGGGTCATAGAGTTTGCATGTTTTTGGCTTCTTGGGAAGTGGAAAACAATAACTGGTAATTAATTCTAGTGACCCAATCTCCAATTTATTAGTACTTGGGTCTATTACTAAAGGGTGTATATGTTGTTTAACACCGTGAACAATTAATGAATTAATACCCTTCTTTACATTCCAATTTTTCATTATTAAAGCAATTTCTTCTTCTTCTGCAATAGCATTAAAGTAACCATCATATGAAATTTCAAAGCTATTGATTCCTTCAAATGCTGTGATATGTTCCATTAATTTTAAAGCTGAAGGATTTTCAATTTTGAGCTCTTCAAGCTTTGAATGAAAGGTTATGTGATCAATTGACTTTAAATTAGAAGCTGATTCGATATGAAGTTTGGTTAAGGACTTAAAATTCAAATTACCAAATGATTCTGTAGTTCCATCAAAACGGAGAGTCAATGATTTCAGATTATCTTGTAAATTTTCATGACTGATCCAATTAAAAACTGTTGAAGGGGAGCAGCTATCAATCATTAACTTTTCCAGATATGGGTTTATATCGAATATGATATTATTGCAATCATTAGTAGGTTCTGTTGAAGCAACTTTAAGGCTCTTTACGTTTGGAAATCTTTGGAATCTGGGGCTAAGCATCAGTATTGAATATTCAGTGCCTAAATACGACCATGAATGTAAAAGCGGTTTGTATGAAGGACATTTAATGGAATACTGTAAACACTCTTTATCTATCGAATCTGTAAAATGTTTTGCACAATGTCCAAAGTTTATAACACGCGTGGGTTTCTCCCCAATCAATGTAATTAGTGTCTTTGTATATGTAAAATCTGAAAACTCAGTTGAGGGTGATAACCCAACATTAACAATTAATCTAGATGCATTGAGATATCTATCATCCTTAAAAACATCGCTTTGATTCACAAGTTTTGTCAAATCAATGGATCGAGGGAAAGTAGCAAATTCATTGTGTTTCGTTGTATTGATGAATGCATAAATTTTATCAAATAAACATCCTAATTGTTCATCTTTAATATATAATTCTAAAAGCAGCTCAGTTGGCAATAAGTCAATGACTATTAACTGTATTTCTAAAGGAAAGCTTTTAAGTAAATTTAACGCTTCTTCATCAAAATCCATTATATTCCTATTGTCTTTTCTTCAGTTTTCAAGCATGTTAGTTGATCCTCATTTTCAGAATTTTGGAATAGATGGATCATCGCGCTAATTTTGTCAGATTATATTACGTGTAACAAAACCAAAACGTCATTCAACGAAGATATCAAAAACTATGTTGTTGCCCTTTTTAAGCTTCTTTTTTATTTGGAAAGTTGCTGTGTCTCAGATAGACATCCAAGTACAGGCTAATTGGGAAAGATTACCGTTCGAATTGCAGTTATTGTAAGTACAATTTTTATTTCAATAAAAGAACCAAGTGCTAATAAGTTATAGAGAAACTGTTGCTTCAGAGAATATTTCATATTATGAACCTGTTCTATCAAAGATTGCATCCATCAATGACATAAACGGTGACGTTGAAGTGGAGGAATACTCTAATGATCAAGAGTTATACAATGGTGTTTTCGAACTGTTAACACCAAAAGAACGTTCTCTTTATAATGTCCCATTGGCAAATAAGCATTATTCTCCAAGAATTGTTGCACACTATGATTACTACAATAAGACAGTTTTGCCTACATTCAAAGCTCAACTTTTGAAGAAATGTGGTGAAGTTCCAAAAACATGGTTGCAGTTTAATGATGTTGTATATTGTAATCCGGACGATGTCTATGCATTGATGACTGATGATAAAGTTACAAATGATGATGAATTACTTCCATTTGATCGAGTCATTGGTAATAAAGGTCCACTATTAAAATTGTATGGTAATATCAAGGATGAAGTGTTTAAAAGTTTTATTGGAAATTTATATGAATCATCTTCCTACGGGAAATTACGTTTTGTCTGGAGATACACACCACAAAATATTGAAGAAAGAGAAATTTTGAGTGGTTTTGGTGTTGATTTGACTTTGAAAAGAACTGATTATATTGTCATTGATGATCGGGACACTGGTAAAAATGTTAGAAGAGAAAGTAATCAACAAGTATTGAAGACTGGCAGTGATTCCTTCTTAAATGACTACCATGAAGATATCATCCCAATCAATAAAAATGATATTTCTGAGCTTGATTTGAGATTAGCTTCATTTGCTTTAGCTTCTGATAATGACACGGTGAACTTTAACAACCTGGTCAGAGTTGTTGAAGATTTACCAAAACATGCATCATTTTTGTCCGATGTTGAAATCAATAAAGAATTACTAAACCAATTAAAGTATAATGCAAAATTAGGTTTGGTTTCTGAGAACTCTGGTATTTTTTTGAATGGTTTATTATTGAATAATCTGGATCAAGATGTTTACAGTTTATACAACAATCTTAAAAAAGAACTTGATACTATCAATTCTATTAAGAGATTGGGTTTTGAAGCAAAAGATGCTAGAAAAATTATGGAAAGGTTTGCTCTACTCTCTCTTATTAAGGAAAGAAGATCCTTAAGGGGTAGATATGATGTTGTAACTAATAACGAAGCCTTGGTTTATTTGAATGATATTGAAAAAGACCCAATTTATTCTGATTTATATGATGATTTATCTGTTTACTTACAAAGATATCAAATGGGCCAAGTTCCACCTTTGAGGCAAAATGTTCACGATATTATTTTCATCATTAACTTATCTGATGAGGAACAATTATCTAATTTCCAACAAATTTCACAAGTTGTTTTAAAAAGAGGTATTCCACAAAGAGTTGGTATCATCCCATTGTTGGATTCTGAAAATGATAGAATTTTAGCCAACAATTTTTATAATATCCTTTCCAAGAAGGGTCTAAAAAGAGCTACTCGTTATTTACAATCCATTGACTTGTCAAGTGATATTACCCCATTGTTCGAAAAAGATCCAGCATCAAAGGTGGTTCCTCCTATCCTTAAAAAATTTGAAATTGAAGGGCCATCTGTTATTGTCAATGGTGTGATCTTTGATCTAGATCAACAATGGCCTTACTACTTGACTTCCCAAATGACTCAAGATATCAATTATATTGCAAATATGGTTTACTCTGGAAAGATAAATGATGGAGATTCTGTCCGAGACTTTTTGTTTGAAGATGCTTTAGATTTCAGAAACAATATGATTATTCCTGAGGGCAAAGATGCTTTACAATATCGTGTTTTGAATGATGAAGTCCTAAGAGAATTTAAGGCATCTTCTAATGACATTGTTGAAATTTTAACTGGTAACAAAACTTCTGAACAATATGGGACCATCACTTTAGGTGGTAATTTTGGTTCCAGGGCTACTTTACAACAACTTCTTGAATTACTAACTACTATTGAACATTCAAAACTGAGTTTGAAATTGAGATTAATTAATTTGTCTGATAGCGCTACATTCATTGGGGTTATTCATCAAGCCTTGCGTAAATCTATTCCCCATGCTATTGATGTTATTAACACCAAAATTGAACAACATACATTCACTGATTTAATTGAAAACCAAAATATCAAAGAAACTTTGAGGTCAGTTAATATTAATTCAAACTCTTTTATTTTGTTTAGTGGTCGTTATGTTGATCTAGGTGATAAGATTCTTGATGCAACACTATTAACTTATTTTATTGATTTCGAGATTGACAACAGATTATCTTCAGTTTTTGATGTTTTGAAACTAGTTGAAACCCCTGAAGGTATTGAAGATATTTATGATTGGTATGAACAATTTGCTAGTGTTTTAACTTTGACTTATTTCAAGAAACAATCTGTTATTGGAGGTCAACAAACTCCAAGACTTGATTTCACAAACATCAAAACAGACTTGTCAATTTCCTTTGGTGATAAAAACACAAGTGACGTTCATGTTGATGTTGTTATTGATCCAGCTCAGGAACTTTCTCAAAAATTATTGTTTTTGGTTCAATCTATTCAAGACATTGATTTTGTGTCTGTCTCAATTATTTTACAACCATCAGAAGAATTAGAAGAATTACCGGTTAAAAGATTTTTCAGAGGTAATTATAGGTCACACGTTAGTTTTGATAAGAATGGTAATGTTGTTGAAGATGAATTTGTTTCATTTGATCTTGTTCCAGAAAAAACTTTATTTACTTTAGATTTGGATGTTCCAAACTCTTGGATTATTGTCGCTAAAGATAGTATTTCTGATTTAGATAATGTGTTGTTATCTCTATCAGGTCCAGTTACTGGTATTTATGAATTGAAAAATATTATTATTGAAGGTAATGCTGTTGATATTTCAACTTTAGAACCTCCTACTGGGTTGTCTGTTCAAGTTGAAGGTTCAGATACCAATGTTATGACTAACTATGGCTACCTACAACTAAAGGCTAATCCGGGGTTATGGGATTTTGAGATTAAAAAAGGTAGATCAAGTGAACTTTACAATCTGTTATCTATTGATGATTTTTCAAATGAAAGTAAAGAACCACATGATAAATTTCAAGTTCAAATTTTGAACATGCATGGTGCTCATATTTTCCCAAGAGTTTCAAAGAAACCAGGCAAAGAAAATGAAACTTTGGTTAAAGGTGCAGATGAAGAAACTGATTTAAAAGAAGCTAAAAGTACATCATTTTTTGGTAAACTAACTGACTCGTTGACAAAATTAACTAAGAAGAAAGAGCAAGCTGATATTAATATTTTCACTATTGCTTCTGGACATTTGTATGAAAGATTCTTAAGTATTATGACAGCTTCAGTTATGCAGCATACAACGCATACGGTTAAGTTTTGGTTAATTGAAAACTATATGTCACCATCTTTCAAGAAATTTTTACCACATCTTGCCGCAAAATATGGTTTTGAATATGAATTAATCACATATAAATGGCCATCATGGCTAAGAGCTCAAAGAGAAAAACAGAGAACAATTTGGGGCTATAAGATTTTATTTTTAGATGTTTTATTCCCACAAGATTTAGACAAGGTTATTTTCGTTGATGCTGATCAAATTGTTCGTACAGATTTGAAAGAATTAGTTGATCTTGATTTACATGGCGCTCCATATGGTTATACCCCTATGGGTGATTCAAGAAAAGAAATGGAAGGGTTTAGGTTCTGGAAACAAGGGTATTGGAAAGAATTTTTGGGTGATGAATATCAGTACCATATCAGTGCTTTGTACGTTATTGATTTAATCAAATTTAGAGCTATAGCTGCTGGTGATAAGTTAAGACAACATTACCAATCATTGTCTAGAGATCCAAACTCTTTATCTAATTTAGATCAAGATTTACCAAATAATTTACAACCATATTTAAAGATTTATTCTTTACCTCAAGAATGGTTATGGTGTGAAACTTGGTGTGATGATGAGAGTTTGAAGACTGCTAAAACAATTGATTTATGTAATAATCCTTTAACTAAAGAACCGAAATTAGCTAGAGCAAGACGTCAAATCCCAGAGTGGACAAAATATGATGATGAAATTACAGCTTTAAGAGATGAAGTTTTACCAGTTGAAGAAAAGAAGATTGATCATGAACCAGTTGAACCTGTGCAAAATGTGCAAAATGTGAAAAATGTACATGATGAGTTATAAGTTCATCTTATATACCTCATAGCTAAAACATATATATATATATAAGAATTTACAAAAAATCAGTGTGTAAATCAGTTATGTATAATATAAAAAACAATCTATACTTGTTCCTTTAATTCATTCTTGATGGAATACATATAAGTAGTTGGGGAGAACCAAACTAAAGGAATTGCCTTGATTACCAACCCAATAACTTCCATGATTATTTGAGATATAAATTTATGTTGTTCAAATTCACCATCATAGGAAAAGTTATCTTGAATGAATTTCAAATAACCAAGTGCATAATCCAATCCATTGACTGCACTCCATTCAACTTCTGGGAAAATAATTGTATAAATATTACAAAAAATCCATACCTTAAAAGCTTTTAAAACTGGATCATTTGGTTTTCCAGCGTCATAATACCCATTAGCAGTTTTTAAATATCTTAAGAAGACCCAAATTGGAATAACAACTTTATCAATAACAGTTCTAATTGGTTTAATAAACTCAAAGTTCCAAAGTGTAAGTGTTTTATACACATCAATTTTTAAGTCTTCAGCTTTAGGGGGCATGTGTACATTTTTCTTTATTTTAGTTTTACCACATCTTGCAACCCAATTATTATGACAAACAGTTAAAGGTTTATCTTTATAACCATTCATAAATTCACGGACTGTAATGGAAAACCATGTAGTTTCTGCAAGAATGTTAATGGCTGCATATAAGAAAATAAAGTAAAATAACCAATATTTTTGGAATTTAATTTTCTTAAAAGTAAAGTTATCACTATATTGGAAGGTAAAGAAAGAAATTAAAACAGGAAGAATTTGTTTAATGACTTCAGATGGGAATGATAATAGAGCAAGTGAAAACCTATTGGAATTGATTGTTGTTTCCACTTCTGAACTAGCTGATAACAATTTCTGAAGTTTTGATGAAAGAACATCAGAAAAAAATTCCAAAAGTGAGAAACTAAATTGTAATAATTGTAATAAAATTAAAATTTTGATTAAAAATGGAATTTTTTTGAATTGACCTTGAGCCCATCTAAACCAAACAACGATAAATCCCGTATATGGCATTAATTCTAAGATCCCAATGTTGACAACCAATGTAAAGAACAATTCAATAGGGGAAATTCTACCATAATTAAAAGCAGATTCATAATCATCAGAATCTGTGAAAACTTTAGTAACTTTAAAAAAATGATTTTGTTGATAAAAAGTGGTTGCATTTTTATAAGCCGCTTCTAAACAATAAGTCCCACTTTCTTTTGCTTTATAAAAATCTTTAACAGTAACAAAATCATGAAAAACTGATCTATAAACATGGTCATGACCATTTTTTGAGTTTTTCGCTGCCCAACTTAATTTATAAAGCATCAATAACTTTTCATTTGCAGAACAAACCCCCTTTTGAATGGCTTCATCGTTACAAATCTTTGTTGAATCATGAACACCATGGAATTTATAAGGTATCACGTCTTTTTTTCTGTAAAACAATACAGATGCGTAATCACCATCACCAATAGGACCTTTAATTAAATCATCACTATATCTAACTGTTTTATTACGACCGAAAACTTGAAGAGATAAACTCATTGGTTCCTTACCAACTTTTAACGGGAAACATCTTTTAAGGAAATGGTTATTTGAGTTAATACGAACAAGTTCATGTTCTTCTTTCTCTGCACAAAGGCAAATCTGTAACAAGAATAATAGTGTTAACAGTGGTTTGAATAACATGTTGATATTTATCTAATTTATACAGTTGTAATAAAATACATCTATTTTATTGTCTGTTATTTTTTTACAATTTCACTCAAACCTGCACATTTGTGCATTGACGGTTGTAACAATAGTTAAAGACATTAGTGAAATTAAAGACTTCTAAGTCGTACAAAGTTTCCATTTTTTTTTTAATTTGGATTACACTTTTGCTATTTGTTTTATTAGTCGGTATTTTTCAGTTATCTATTATTCTTTTTTTTAGCCTATTGTTTTTTCTTTCCTGGTTCTAACTCCTTTAGTTTGAAAAGGGTGAATTTAAAAGTCTAGTTACACCTGGGGGTTTAATGGTTAATGAAAATGAAACAAAAAATATAAACATCTAATATATTTGATTACAAGATACACTACTAATTAACATTGTCCACTGATCTCAATACCAGATTTGTATCTCTTCACTTGTGCGATTTGTTCACACACACACTTCACAAGTGCCAAAATTACCCAACGATTTCGCGTAAAAAAAAAGGTGACTTATGGATGATGATCAAAATTAACACAAACAATCACAACCCTGGAAAAGATCCAGATTTTTCTTGATAACAATGCTTAGAAACAATACTGTTCCAAAATGGAGCTACTGTTTGTTACAACGCTCTATGAGACTGTACACTTCAACGCCAACAATAGACACAAAGAACAATAACCCAACTCCACTAAGAACTTCACAACAGCAACTATATACTGCAAAATTGATTCAAGATTTGAATAAAAGTATTGTAACTGTTCCATCCCCACGTAAATTGAAAAAATATTTGGATACTTATATCATTGGTCAAGATACTGGGAAGCGTGTTATGAGTGTTGCTGTTTATAACCATTATTTACGTATTAATGATAAAGCTCGAAAGACTGCTAGAAAATTAGAAGAACTTGAAAAACAAGAAGATGATGAACTGTATTCTTTTAGTGAAGGTAAACCACCAACAGATGTTAGTACGACAGAATTGAGTTTCAATTTAGAAGAAGTTGAGAATGATGATGATTTAGAATTAAGTAAATCTAACATCTTATTATTAGGTCCATCAGGTTCTGGTAAAACATTAATTGCAAAAACTTTAGCAAAAGTACTGAATGTTCCATTTTCAATTACTGATTGCACACAATTGACTCAAGCTGGTTATATTGGTGAAGATGTTGAATTATGTATTGAAAGATTATTAATTAACAGTAATTATGATGTTGAAAAAGCAGAAAAGGGTATTGTTGTTTTAGATGAGGTTGATAAATTAGCTAAGCCTTCAATGGGTAATGGTACTAAAGATGTTGCTGGTGAAGGTGTTCAACAAGCTTTGTTGAAATTAATTGAAGGTACAACTGTTCAAGTTCAAGTTAAAAAACCTGTTAATAAAGATAAAGATTCACAGAATAATAATACAATTGCTAAAAAGAGCGAGACTTATCATGTTGATACAAATAATATTTTATTTGTACTAATGGGTGCATTTGTTGGGTTAGATGAACATATATCTGCAAGATTAGCTAAATCTTCAATTGGATTTGAAGCTGATATTAATAATGACAATGATGAAAATAAATTGAAAAAAACACAAATAAAACAGATTAAATTAGAAGATGGGCGTAAAGTTTCTGCGTTATCATTAGTTACACCACAAGATTTAACTTCATTTGGTATGATTCCAGAATTAATTGGGAGAGTTCCTATTATTACCGGATTAGATTCATTAAAAGAAACTGATTTATTAAATATTTTAACAGAACCAAAAAATGCAATTTTAAACCAATATGAATATATTTTTAAACAATTTGGTGTTAAATTAGCAGTTACACAACCTGCATTATTAAAAATTGCAGATTTAGCATTAAAAGAAGGTACAGGTGCAAGAGGATTAAGAGGTATTATGGAAAGATTGTTACTTGATGTTAATTATGAATGTCCAGATAGTGGAATTCAATTTGTGTTGGTCAATGAACATACTGTTGATACTATTAACAGTGGTAAGATTGAAGCTACATATTATGCTCGTGGGGAAGTTTATCATTTTGTTGAAGATGTTATGAAGGAAGACTCAGAACTTGGTAAAAAGATCCAACAAGAGTACAGATTACCAGTCGATGAGTCCATTGCTGAATCAGCATCTGGATAAAAAGTCATAGTACATACACTGTATATATATAATAAAAAAATAAAAATATGTATGAGAATGTACGGCTGTGTTGGTTTTACTAAGCGCTTACCAATACCCAAGAGATGTCTGGATGTTGATCAATTTAACGCAACAATGGGAAATAAATTGATAGTGAAAAAGATAAATCTAAAAAACACGGCAAGTGATGACAGGTGACAAAACTTAAGAAGAAGAAAGTGTCACAAGATGACAAGAATTTCAAGGAAAGTAGAAAATCAAAAAGTATTAGTTATGAATTTAAAAAAATAAAAATTTGTAGGAAATTCTCCTTTTTTTGATGTATTCTGTGTGTGTTTTTGTTCTAATTTATCTTTAAAGTGTCAATAATACCACACGAACAACAGAGAACGTGCCCATTTAAGTTATGCATCTCCGGTTTAATGCTGTTTGTATGTCCTTTAAACCTATTTTGTATTAGATTTACACCATCAACATCCTCTTTAACAACACTATTTACACTTTAAAGTTATCCAAACAGCAATTGCTTAAATTTTATATGGCGCCGCTTTTCACTAAGAAGAAGTCTACCTCGTCTAGCGGGTCGGGTACTAGTGTTGACTCCTCTTTCGAGATTTATAACATCCAACAACAACACCAGCAATACCAACCTTCACTATCACCAACAACCTCAACTGCAACTTCAACTGCAACTGCAACTGCAACTGATCCTGAAGCTCCATTTAACAATAACAACAATAACAACTCTTCACCAACACTTACAAAAACATCTTCTAGGCAACGTTCGATTATCAGTGTCGCCAAGTCAATCACTCAGCAGACAGATTTAAATACTCAGTTTAATGAAAACTATACTTTTGAAAATAATTTAACTAAAGAAGAAATGTCTAGATTATCTCCAAAAGAAGCTGAAAAATTGAAATATAAAGAAGATTTAGTTAAATGGAATGGTTTGAAAAAAATGTTTAGTACAGCTAAACCACAAGATCCTTTAACTTTTGCACAACTAAGACTTGAAACTTTCTTACAATATTATGATATGTTTCTAGAAGATAAACCTATAGAACATGCAAATACAATATATAACATGGTTTGTTTTTGGTCAGTTAGTACTTTTAAATTCTTAACTAGAATCAATAAAAAATTTGATACTTCATTAGTTCCAAATTATGTTAATAATAATCCTTCATCAAACAAAAAAAAGCAAAGAATTAAAATGTTGAAATTAAATGATAATTTCTTTGGTATCCAATGGTCTTGGACCCTTGCATTAGACCAACCAAAAACAGATTTATTTAACTATACAACATTACCATTAGAATATTCAGTTCATACAGATTATAATAGAAGTTCTGTTGGTCCAAAACATCATTATATGGTTCATGGGAAAACATTATCTTCATTACCATTTGCATCAAATACTTTCCCATTTGTTCTAGCTTATGATTTATGGTTTTATTTAAAATGTGAAGAATGGGTACCAATTTTATCAGAAATTTACAGAGTTACAGCCCCTCGTGGATATATAAATCTTTCATTAACTGATTTTACATTCTTAAATTGTAAAGATGAAAAATATTCAAGATTTTGGGCAAGAATTCGTAAAGTTTTAGAAAAAAGTGGTATTGATCCATTCCCATGTAAAAAAATTCAACATAGATTAAAAGAAGCTGGATTCTCAAATATTGAATATACTGTTATTTCTTTAAGAAAAGGTGTTCCAAATAAATTGGGAGCAATGATGGAATTTTTACAAAGTTATTTTGAATTAATGTTACTTAAACATATTGCTGAACCTGGTTTAACTCGAGAAGAAGTTGAAGAGTTCAAACAAATGAGGGCTCAATATAATAAAGATTTAATAGATGGGAAAATAAGAGATGATGTCGGAGATTCTTATTTCATGATTGTCATTGCTCAAAAACTTTGATAAATTTGTATATACTTAATGGGTTTAATTTCGGGTTTTTTATGAAGAATTTTGAATATCTTCATTTGTGTTATAGGTGATATATGTTATGACTGCTATACTTTTTCAATAAGTTTTTAATTTTTTTTAATGATTTTTTTAATAGTAGCAGGATCAGGGAATAATATTTTTTTTTAATAATGATAATATTTATTAAAAATATATGTAAAAATATTATAAAATATAACTAGACAATCTATTCAACTAATCTTAAGATTAATTTATACCTTAGATAGTTGATATGTCCTTGTATCGAAGAATCCTAAGTAGGGACGTGGGTAATTATCAATATTATTATATTTTTTAATAATATTTTCTATTATAGTTATAATTGTTCAGATGTTTGTCCAACTTGATAGAAAAAACGAGTTGGATAATAAGAAATTTATTTTTTTAAATTATACAAAGATAAGTTGGAATTGAATCACAAACTATCACTAATCACTATTTCCCTTTTTATTATTTAATGGAAAATAGCCACTAGGTCTACAATACAAACATATTTGACCGATTAGTTGGTTTAGAATTACAAAACGTTCTAAAATTTACGCAATATTTTTTGCCCAAACACGTCATTTTCCTTTAGCCGGACTATCTACAGAAAGAAAATGTAGCGTAAATTGTGTCCCGTAGGAGTTTTCAAAGTTATATGAAAAAAATCGCCATCCATGAGCGCATCATCAAATCTATAAAATTGTATCAATTCTTTACTTACTTGTTCAGTTTTATGAAACTATTTAGTTTGAATAGAAATATCATTCGTTTAAGCTATAAGAAGTCAAAACTACACAAGATTAATATAAGAACAATGTCTTCTCAACAAGAATGGACCGCCCAAAAGGTAATTTAATTTATCAAGAGTCATCAATATATCATTATAGACTTCTTTTTATATATTGATTGAAACAAGCCTAATAGGGCGCTTAACAAAAATACTCATATTGACATCATTTCTAGGTTCGTAATACTTTTTTGGATTACTTTAAAGACCGTGGTCATAAATTCGTTCCATCTTCTTCTGTTATCCCATATGATGACCCAACTTTATTATTTGCTAACGCTGGTATGAACCAGTATAAACCAATTTTTCTGGGTACTGTTGATCCAGCTTCTGATTTATACAACTTGAAGAGAGCTGTCAATTCTCAAAAGTGTATTAGAGCTGGTGGTAAGCATAATGATTTAGAAGATGTTGGTAGAGATTCTTATCATCATACTTTCTTTGAAATGTTGGGTAACTGGTCTTTTGGTGATTATTTCAAAAAAGAAGCCATTGGTTACTCTTGGGAATTATTGACTAAAGTTTATGGTTTGCCAAAAGATAGATTATATGTCACTTATTTTGGTGGTGATGAAAAATCAGGATTGGAACCAGATTTAGAAGCTAAACAACTATGGGAAGCTGTTGGTGTTTCTCCAGACCATATCTTGCCAGGGTCTGTGAAAGATAATTTCTGGGAAATGGGTGATCAAGGTCCATGTGGTCCATGTTCTGAAATCCATTATGATAGAATTGGTGGTAGAAATGCCGCTAGCTTGGTTAACGAAGATGATCCAAATGTTTTAGAAATCTGGAACAATGTGTTTATGCAATTCAACAGAGAAGCCGATGGTTCTCTAAGACCATTGCCAGCTAAGCATATTGATACTGGGATGGGTTTCGAAAGATTGGTTTCTATTTTACAAAACGTTTACTCCAACTATGATACTGATGTTTTCCAACCTTTATTCAAGAAGATTCAAGAAATCACTGGTGCTCGTGAATACACTGGTAAATTTGGTGCTGAAGATAAGGATGGTGTTGATACCGCTTATAGAGTCCTGGCTGATCATGTTCGTACATTGTCTTTTGCTATTGCTGATGGTGGTGTTCCAAACAATGAAGGTAGAGGTTATGTTCTGCGTCGTATTCTAAGAAGAGGTGCTCGTTATGCTCGTAAGTATTTCAATTACCCAATTGGTAACTTCTTTTCTCAATTGGCTCCAACCTTGATTGAACAAGTTAATGACATCTTCCCTGAATTATCCAAGGACCCAACAACTTTATTTGAAATTTTGGATGAAGAAGAAGCTTCTTTCTCTAGAACCTTGGATCGTGGTGAAAAATTATTTGAACAATATGCTGAAGCTGCCAAGAAGGGTGATAAGATCTTAAACGGTAAAGATGTTTGGAGATTATACGATACTTATGGTTTCCCAGTCGATTTAACTACTTTGATGGCCGAAGAAGCTGGTTTGAAAATTGACAATGAAGGTTTCGAAAAGGCTAGAATTGAAAGTTACGAAGCTTCTAAGGCTGGTGGTAAATCTAAAGGTAAGACTTTAATTAAATTAGATGTTCACGCTTTAGGTAAATTGTCAGATAACAAAACTCCAAAAACTGATGATTCTTTCAAATACGGTACTGAAAACGTTGAATCCAAGATCTTGGCTATCCATGATGGTTCTGACTTTGTTGAATCCATTGAAGATAATACTAAGGACTACGGTATCATTTTGGATAAGTCTCCATTCTATGCTGAACAAGGTGGTCAAGAATATGATACTGGTAAGATTGTCATTGATGGTAAGTCTGAATTCAATGTTGAAAATACTCAACAATATGCTGGTTACGTTTTCCATACTGGTAGATTGGCTGAAGGTGGTCTGAAGGTTGGTGATTCTGTTATTGCTTCTTATGATGAATTACGCCGTTGGCCAATCAGAAACAACCATACTTCTACTCACATTTTGAACTTTGCTTTGAGAGAAGTTTTAGGTGAAGATGTCCACCAAAAGGGTTCTTTAGTTGCTCCAGAAAAATTGAGATTTGATTTTTCCAACAAACAAGGTTTATCTTTGGATGAAGTTTCCAAGGTTGAAAAGATTTGTAATGATGAAATCAAGAAAAACTTGACTGTTTATGCCAAAGAAGTTCCTCTTGATACTGCGAAGTCTATCTTCTCTGTTCGTGCTGTCTTTGGTGAAACTTACCCAGATCCAGTTAGAGTTGTTTCCATTGGTACACCAGTTGAAGATTTATTAAAGGCTCCAGAAAGTCATAAATGGCACGAATTATCTATTGAATTCTGTGGTGGTACCCATGTTGCTAAGACTAGTGATATTAAAGATTTTGTTATCATTGAAGAATCTGGTATTGCTAAAGGTATCAGACGTATTGTTGCTGTAACTGGTACTGATGCTCACGAAGTTCAAAGAATTGCTCAAGAATATGAACATGAATTAGAAAACGTTGCTAAACTGGAATTCAGTCCATTAAAAGAAAAGAAGTTAAAAGAATTGGGTGTTAAATTGGGTCAACTATCTATCTCTATCTTGGCTAAGGATGATTTGAAGAAGAAGTTCAATGCTGCTGACAAGAGTTATAAAGACCAAGTTAAGACTATCCAAAAGGCTGAATCCAAGAAGACTCTGGACACAGTCAAGGAATACTTTAAGGAAAATGAAGATGCTGATTTCCTTGTCACTCATGTTGACATCGGTTCTAATGCTAAGGCTATTACTGAAGCTATCAATTTTATCAAGAAAGATAAACCAGCCAAATCCATCTACATCTTTACTGGTAAGGATGGTAAGGTTGCTCATGGTTGTTACATTTCTGAAGAAGCTATTGCCAAGGGTGTTGTTGCTGCTGATCTGGCCAAACATGCCACACAACACATTGGTGGTAAGGCTGGTGGTAAAGGTAATGTTGTCCAAGGTATGGGTGATAAGGTTACCGGTGTTAACGATGCTGTTAAGGAAGTTGCTCAATTATTCAAGGAAAAACTAACTATATAAAAAAATCCGCTCATGAGTTATCGCTATGAGAAGAAAAAAAAAGAGTTATGAATTTATACACATATACTATAATATTTACAAATTGTTTCATATAGGATATTTCGTAGAACTAGAAAAACATCATATATCAAAACATTGGATTTCATCTCATTATGCTAGATCGTTTACCAGATGAAGTTATTAACTTAGTGA
The DNA here is from genome assembly GCA_030579655.1 of Liangdongia dryadoides. Lineage (NCBI taxonomy): Eukaryota > Fungi > Ascomycota > Saccharomycetes > Phaffomycetales > Wickerhamomycetaceae > Liangdongia > Liangdongia dryadoides. Next base: position 16,809 of record JAKTRJ010000076.1, read on the forward strand.
TTGAATATTTAAACTTATCCAACAAAAATGCTTGTTTAATGTTACTAACAGTCTCAAAAAAACTATCTTATCTAGTTAAATTAAGAATCTACCATAACATCTGGATTCTAATTCCAATTGCAGAGAATTTTGATCAAGAGACCAGAGTTAGAGTACAAAATGCTTGTCATGAAATGATTAGGACAAGAGTTTGCAAAGATATTTCCGTGATTACAGATATCTACACTTACTTAAAACTTGTAGAAGCGTTAAAGAAAGTTGGAATCTCCAAGATGGTTAATACTTTGCATATTCAATTAGTCAATCTGACCACAAGAAGCACTGAGCTAGCAACAAGAATTGCAAATAATGTTAAAATTCAACAAAAAAAATTTCATGAACCAGGATGTATGGTTAAACCAGATATAAAGTTCTTTGAAGGATTTCTACAATGTCCAATAAAGTCCTCAGCAGAGTTTAAATGTAAAGTTTTAAACCAATGCATGAAGAAGTTTGTGAATGATAAACAAGTGATTGATATCAATCCACTTTTTGAAGACAAAGGATTAAGATGTGGTGGAATTTCTGATAATGATACTGGAATGTTCATTCTAGAACATGTTTTTAGAGATGAAGAAGAAGAAGTCATAAGTGATTGGAATTACGAGTATGAAATTTTATTTATGAAAGCTATGAATTCCATTTTCAAACTTTTCAGAAACCAAAAACCTCACAAATTTACAATCCAAATTTATAACATTGAGCATTTTGTATTAACAAAAAATTCGAGACATAAACTAAACAATATTGGTCTTTTCACACCAAGTTTGTTCTTAGAGGACAATTTAGATATTACTGCTGCACAATATTTTTTCGCACAGAAATGAATGAAAAAAAAATTTAAAGCTCATCATAAACTAAATTGAAAAACACAATATATTAAAAAAGACATAAAACAAAGCACAAGAATAAGAAATGGTTCGTTTAAAATCAAGATACATTTTATTTGATGTGATATATCCAAAAAGGGATACAGCATTGTCTTCATATTCTAAAAAGAATGCACTTCTACAGTTACATAGTACCTCACCAACCATTAGCATGAAAATGATTGCAGACATAATAAAAAAGAATATAAAGCAGTTATTTGGTGATAGTGGGAATGGTGCAGCAGCTAAATCTTTAATGGTTAAATATTTTTCAGGACAGACGAGTACGGGGATTATAAGATGTCCCAGAGAATATTGTGACATGGTTTGTGCAGCGCTAACAATTGTTACACAGTTGAAAGGGATTGAATGTATCGTGAGAGTTATACGAGTGAGTGGTACAATTAAAAAGAGTGAAGAATTTGCTAGATCCAGAAATATGGAGTTAATGAAAGTGTTAAAGAAGGATTATTTTGAAGAATTAGTAGATATACAGGATGATGAAAATGATGATTGAAAACAGGGCAAGATTAAATAAACTATTGTTACTACAGATGTTTATAAAACAGTTTATTGAATTTATTAATTACTTATCAAGCTTACGTTTTTTGTGTTGTAATCCATAATCCTCATCTTTTGTATCAAGTTTTGAATCATCTTTTTCAAATTCTACTGGACCTTCAAATCTTTTTTCATTTAAATCTAAAGAAGTTGATCCATCATCAGCTTGAGAATTTGAAACCGTGTAAATACTATTAACAGCTTGTTGAACAAACAAAGGGTTTTCATAAATCTCATCAGTTGTAGTTTGTGCTGAATTTGTAAATAATCTTGAATCAAATTGATTTTCAACAGAAGTTGAAGGTTTAGCTAGCCCTAACTTAGTTCTTTCAGAAACATCTCTATCTATTAAACTAGTCATATGTCTAATTTTTTGATCTTTACCCATTCTAGACATTCTTAATTCCTTTTCAGCTTTTTTACGTCTTTCTTCTCTAATTAAAGCTCTTTTACGAGCTTCAGTATTATCATCTGAAATTTCTCCTTTTTCTTCATTATAATCATTACTTTCATCATTAATACTACCCAAACGTTCTTGTCTTGCCCTTTGGGCTAATAATCTTAATTTTTCTTCTTTTTCTTCAGCTTCTTTTTCAGCCAACTTCTTCTTCATACTATTTCTAATTTTAATTTCTTGCCTAATTTCTTTATCAGCTTCATCCAAAGCATTAGCAACGTTAATAAAGTTTGGATTAATTTCTTGATTAGTTTTATCTTGTTTTCTCCCATCAACCGCCAATCTTTTATCTAATGCAATAGTATACCCATTTGGATTCTTCCAATTTGAAACCGCTGGAGGAATATACCATTGTTTTTGTTCTTCTTTGGATATTTTTTTTTCTGGAGCATGTAAAATTGGGGCAGGAGGAGAAGGAGGTCTGGCAACTTGTTTTTTTTGTTTGAATTTAGGAGGAGCCATTGGGTCTTGTTTAACATCCACGATTTTGATGATTCTAGATGAAGTTGCTGTATTGTTCAAAATATTTGAGGATGTATATTTAATAAATGTTGGCTTTGCCTCAGCTTTAGGTTGTTTTCCTAATTTCGCTTGAAGTACAGCATCAAGTGCTTTTCTTGTACGTTCTGTACATTCTCTAACCTCTTCTTCGGATGGTTTAGCCAGTGATATATCATGTTGTCTTTGTCTTAGTGGTTTAACATCATCAATAGAGGCTTGTATCACTCTCTCCTTGTTGGAACCATCTCTTAACAATGATGTAAAATCTTTTGTATTGGATGTATTTGAGGTCGCAACTAAGGGTTGTGGACTTTGTATAACAATTTGTTTCTCAGTGGTTGTATCTTGAAAAGTAGTGGTACCTTTCACTTGGTTTAAATAGTTTGATATGGAAAACATTGTTGTATTTTGATATTTTCTGTTGATATTTCGCAGTGAAGGGTTATTATTTTCTTTTAAAAAATTTCTCTTCCATCAACATTTCCAGAATAAGTAATGAAAAATTTGGTTTCATAGAAACCTGAAAAAAGTGTTGAATTTACATGAAAAAGATGTTGAAAAGAAGGAATACATTATTAATGGAGAATTTTCTTAATTAGATGCTCTTTTGGTAAAATTTTTCCTTTTTAATTAATGTTTATTCTGGATAAACAATAATGCATTGCAATTAATTAAACTAGACATCCAAAATTCATTTGTTACTAATATCTAGAAAAAGAGACAACAAATATTTTTAGTTGTTTCTAACCATAATAAACTATACCCTCATACTCTTGAAATCTGTAGCAAGATATTGTGTTTTGCGAAAATGATTGTGTCTGTCTGTAGATTGTCTCAAGATAAAAGAGCAAATGTTGGAATTATAATGTTCCTTGTAATATTCAACATTTACTTACATGCTAACACACTTTTAACTAAACCAATATTCAACCACTCATTTCTTCAATGTATTTAAAGTAGGATTTTTTTTAGTGTACATAAAGGGTTCAGCCGGTCACCTTCCTCAGGCCAAGACAACCAAGAAATTCAGTCAACGGTGATTTAAGAACAATGTACAAACGTACATCACATCTACCATATCATCAACATAATAGTAACTAATAAACACAACTAATACTGCATTTTATAGCCCATTGTGTGATTGAAACATCACACTTCAACTTACACTTCAGCCTCTTCATTGCCTCAGTAAAATAACTATGCAGAGCCCTGCATGAAAAAAAATATCGTTTCAAGTTTTTAGATTACAATTTAAAAATATAAAAATGCAATATTGTCTTGTTTTGTGGAAAAATTTTGTGATAAGTGTTATAAACAATGACATCTATACCGTCTGATAACACTTATACTAAAAACTTGAGCGATGTTGATGGGGAACAGATTACAGAGCCTATGGAAGAGGCCACAGAACATATAAATAGAGCAGCTACTGAACCAATTATCCCAACAAGTTCTAAAACAGAATCATATAGAAGAAATAAATTTGCTAGAATCGAAACTGCACCAGTTCTAGGTAAACAAGAAGAAGTTAAGATCCCACTTACTTTGTTGACAAAAAAACCAAGTGTCAAAACTGAAGCTAGTGTTTTTTATACATTCTTAAACTCTTGTAACGCAGTTAAGGATCAATTATTAGACAAAACTTTCCAAAGAACTGATAAAGTTTTCAACTGGTGGTGGAACTTAAGTATTGTTAAATATTTTAGCACACACTATGCTGCTTGGGAACAAAAATTTATTATTGGGTATATTCTTCAAGTTTTACGTTGTTTTTTAAATACAAGAGCTATTTTTTTTTTACCATTCTTCCCAGTTGGTATTGTTTTTTATAAGAAAAAAAATGATATATTGGCTGTTGTGTTTTTATTCCTTGCTTTAATGTATTTTGCAAAAGTGTTAAGTAATACCACTGAATGGGCAGCTGAACATTTTGGACCGGTGATTGGTTCTTTATTAAATGCAACTTTTGGTAATTTAGTTGAATTAATCATTTCCGGTACTACTGTTTCAAAAGATGATGCTACTTTAACTATTACCTCATTAGTTGGGTCTGTTATTTCTAATAACTTGGTTGTTACTGGTTCTTGTGCATTATTTGGTCGTTTGGAAGGTGTTCCTTTAACTTCTAAAAAGACAATCACTTCACATCTTGTTTATTTTGTTTGTGTTGTTTTATTATTATGTATGATGGCTGGTATTGAAATGTTTGGTAACTATCATCCAAGTATTCAATTTAAAATGAATTTATCACAAGCAGCAGCAGCTTTAATATTTTTTAACTATTTTGTTTATTTAATCATGGGTACTAATGAAGATTTCAAAGCATTAAGAGTTAAAAGTGCAGAAAGAAAGAAAAAAGATGAAGAAGAAGGTACTATTGAGTCTGATGATAGTGATAGTGATAGTGATAGTGAAAGTGATTCAGAATCTGATGATGAAAAAAAAGAATTCTTACCTTCACCTTCTGTTTGTTTTGGTGCATTAGCATTATCTGTTGCAGGCTTAGGTCCAACTGCTAATTTTTTTGTTGAATCCTTAAAAGATTTGACCGATGATAAACCAATCTCTAAAGCTTTTATTGGGTTAATCATCCTACCATTAGCTGGTTCTTTACCTGAACATTTGTCTGCAGTTACTGGTGCAGCAAGAGGTGATATGGATTTGGCAATGAATTTAAGTATTGCTAGTAGTAATCAAGTTATTGGTTTTGTTATGCCAATCATTCAGTTCATTAGTTCAAGATATCCATCAACAAAATTTACTTTTTTCTTTGATACTTATATTACCCTTTATTTGTTTGTTTGTGCTTTTATCACCTCTATTTGTTTGATTTCTGGTATGATTTATGGTGTTAACGTTTTCCATGGTAGTATTTTACTATCCACATTTGGTTTTATGACATTTTTGACTTTTATGATTGCTTAATCAAATACTTTATAAATTTTATAAACTGTGATATATTTTAATATAATTTTAATAAGGAGATAACTATTTAAATCCAGTAAATCCGAAACATATCCATTTTTTTCAAAAATATCTGACGCGTATCAAAATAACCAAAACAACAACAATAATATAACAAACATTTAGAAATAACAATATGTCCAAACAATCATTACCAGCTGGACGCAGAAAGTCAATATTTACACCAAGTATAAACACTAATAGCAACAGTTTTAATGAAGCTTCAGCACAAGCAATAGAATTGGAAAGACTAGAACAAGAAATTACATTAACATTACAACAAATTGATAAATCTTTTGCAAAATCACATAAAATTATTAATGATAGATTAATACCCATTGTGAAAAACTATCATAATTCTTCCAAAAAAATATGGACTGGTGTTAATTTTTGGAAAAATTTTTTGGAAACTAGTGCTAATGTTGAATTAAGAGGATATGAGGAAGCTGTTAATACTTCAATTGGCCCAGAAACTATTGCTACTACTAACATGAGAGATCATGTTGAAAGTCAATCTCAAAATCAAAGAATAAATGGAGATGATGAAGATGGAATAACTATTAATGAACATTTAAGTCCTGTTAAGACAGATCAACATTTGGCAGAATCAACTCAAACAAATCCAATAATGCCTAAAGTAGCTCCAACTAAAGCCAATGAATTTGACACCACTGATTCAATACTACCCCCAGTACCTCAAACAGCTAATATTTCTACAAGTGTTACAGGAACAGGTGTGGAATTACAATCATCACCAACATTAACAAATAGGGTTGTTCATAATAACTTGGATACAAATTATAAAGTGGAAATGTCACCAAAGAAATCCAAGAGGCAACCTGTTGTTAATTCAGTCACACCAAACAATCGTGCTTCTAAAAAGAGAAAATCCATATATGCTGCCAGATTTGATTCTTCACCTTTTGATCTACCTCCACCTAAACTACAGTCTGAAATATCATTATCCCCAGCTAAGACTCCAACTAAAGGATCTTCTATTGGTGTTAAGGATAAAGATGAAGAAGAAGAGGCCACCCAAAGATTTCCAAATACACCTAAATATAATATGAGAACACCAGGTAACACAAATGGTGTTAATTCATTACTTGATGATTCTGAAGAACCAAATATTTCACCACCTGTGACTATAAATTTTGCTACAGTGAAATCAGGTAAAGAAGCTGCCCAAACAATTGTTCAAGATTTATTAAAAGACGTTAGTGGGATAAATGATAGCGTCGATGTTGCTGAAGATAAACGGATGCTTGAAGGTGAGGATCTCGATACATATTTGGACAAGGAAAGACCCAATAAAGAGTCAGAAGATTGGTCTGATTCTTAAACAACAGAATAAATATTTAATTGTAAATTTTGTAGTTAATTGTCATCGTTTACCCTACAAAAGTTTTTTCCCGATTCGATTATTAAAGAAATTTGCCATATAAATTATATAAACTAAAGAAAATCATAAAAGTAAAACTTGAAAGCCTGAAAAGTTGGATAATGGGTAACGCAATGAGTGCTAGTTTTGCTCCAGAATGTACTGAAGCTAAGAAGGAATATGATGATTGTTTTAACAACTGGTATACTGAAAGCAAGTTTTTTTTTTTTTTTTCTTTGATGCAAAGATTTTATTATTAACACATTTTCTAGAATTCTTAAAAGGTAAAAGTTTATACAATGAATGTGAAGATTTATGGCATGATTATAAAGCCTGTGTTGATGTATGTTTTAATATATTAGGTAGTTTGGATTCATCCATTAACATTTTATAGATGGCCTTAATTAAGCAAGGTATTTTACCAGCTTTAGATGAAGCTAGAGAAGAAGCTCCATTTGAAAAAGGAGGTGCTATACAGGAAGACAACAGCACAGAAACAAAAGATAGCAAGTGATTATGTTAGTTAATCACATTTATTCATGTATTTATTTAAGTTTTGAATGATTTGGATAGAAAAACAATTTTGTATATATTGGAAAAATAAAACACATATTTAAGTGATAACATGGCTGTAATGCTACTTTGATTGGATTTAAATTGATGAACTTATGTCGAATGGTTTGTGACGCTTCCAATATAATCTATAATTTCAGTTGGATTGTGTCAAATGACGGAGTCTTAAGGAACTACTTGAGGAATGACTTAAGGAACGATTAAACATATGAACAGATTGAAAACTTCATTCAGTATTATATGGGTTCTTACTTTTAAAATTCATGTAATTTATATGCTTTCATTTTCACTATTTGTTTTCTAGTTAAACCAATTAAAACACTACATAAAAGCTTAAAACGAACAAAAAAACCCTTTAATAAAACAAACTAAATAATTAAAATAAATTCATCGATAAAATCCTCGAAAAATCTCGTTCATTTGAAGTTAAATTTCATTCTCATTTATTCTTTGAATTTGATTCATCACTAGAGGAAAATTTTATACCGGGAAATGATTAATTAACTCCATCAACAATATCTAAATCATTAGTTTCAACATAAACTACAATGGATAATAGAACACCAGGTCAACTATCATCATTTGTTCCTATGATGATAAGCGATACACGAGGATCAGATTACCAACAGTATAATCAACAAGAACAAAATAAGCGTCCATATCCAAGCAACAATAATTCCAATAATAAAAGTAATAAAACTTCTACTGCTACCACAACCACAACAACAAGACTTCGTGTGAAGAAAGCATGTGATCGTTGCAAGAAACAAAAAACAAAATGTGATGGTGAGTTTCCTTGTTATACTTGCTCAAGACATGGTCATCACTGTGAGTATTCTACTTCAGTTGCAGATGCTTCAAATGCTAAACTTGATTATGATAGAAAAAAACATGCTGCTAAAAAACCAGAAGAATTGAAGAATTCTAGTAGTTACATACAATATTTGGAGAGTAGGATTAGGAACTTAGAGACACAGTTGGTAGAAGGTGGTGTTTCTATTTCAAGTGATTATAATAATGAAACTTTTAATAGAAATTTGTTTGCATTTTCCAGAGATAAATATAGAGTCATGAGAAGGTACCAAAATTTATTACCATTTGAAGTTGGTAAGAATATTTATGACTCACTAGAAGAAGAAGAAGATCGTAATGATTTGATCATTCCAAGAATACAATTTTATGGTTGGAATATGTCTGGTTTACATTATTTAAAACAACGAAAATTACCAGTTTTTGAAACTCTTATTGATCTTTCTACAGAATTAGAATTTGCAAATTGGTTAATTGATTTTTTCATGGCCAAGATTAATCCATTATTTTCAATTATTCATGAAAAATTGTTTAGAGAACAATTTCAAAATTATGTGTCAAATGTTGTTAATGATGGTCATCATAAAGATGAATCTACAACCCGTCTATTTGTTGCTATTTTATATCTAATATTTGCAATTTCAATAAGATTTGCAGAAAATCATCCAGAATTACCATTGTTTTATAAATCCAAATTATATCCAACACTTGAGGAAAAATTATTTGATGCCGCTCATGAAGTTGTTGAAAAATTATCCTTTGAATGGCAGTCTTTTGAATTGATCCAAAGTTGGATATTAATAACTTTATATTTAAGAACATGTCATAGACAAAACTCTTCATGGTTTTCACTTGGTGTTGCTGTTCGTATGTGTAAAGGAATGTCATTAAATTTGAATAGAATCCCTGAAGTGTTTGCTAAAAAACCTTATGAACAAGTGAAAGTGAAACGTATTTTTTGGTTAGTTTATACTTGGGATAGAATATATGGGTTCCAAAGTGGGAAAAATTTTGATATCACTGATGATTTAATTAACATTGCAATGCCTGAATGGGATTTATTTGATGATGATGAGGATAATGATGGATGGTTACAAAAACCTGCATTAGCAATGATCAAGTTAGCTGATATTGTTGGTAAAATACAAGTGTTTATGCTGAATCCATTACAAACTGGTCTTTATGATCAAATTAATAAGGATTTACGTAAATGGGAAAAAGAAGCACAAAAAATTGAAGATGGTGATCCATTAATGATTAATCAATTATGGTTAAGTTTTCATGATGTTTATCTAAGTTTCCATAACAAATGTTTGTTTAAACTTTTGGATAGAAAAGTTACTAATGAAGATGATAATGATTTTAAAAATTTATTACGCCATTCTTCAGAAGTATTAAAAATTTTCAACAAAATTGTAAATGACCAATTGTTATGTGTTCCTTGGTGGTTGAATCTAGCATTATTATTTAACTGTGCATTGATTGATGTTATGATGATTAATGCTGGGTTATACAGATTAGAATGTCAAAATAGTTTAAGAAGTTGTATATCTTATTTAACGTTGTTAGAAGAAAAAACCGGGATGGCTAAAGAATGTTTATGGGCATTAAAGATGTTGAATCACATGGTGGTTAAAAGATTACAATGTTCTATAAAAGAATTAGAGGATATTGGTATTGATCATGGTTCAGATAAAGTTAATAGAGTTAAATTTTTACAGTTTGGTAAAGTTGATGAAAAAAAACAACAACAAGAGGATGGTACTGATCAAGAGCATATTACTGTTGATGAACATTTACCAAATCTTTATGAGCCAGAGCTTGATGAAGATTTATTGGGTAATTTGAAATGGTTTGACCAATGGATGTCAGAATTAAATCCATAATTAAATTTAAAATCATTATTATTTTTTTCTAATGTACAAATTATATATAAATATTTCTATATTTTCTTCATTAAGCAGTATTTATTTCCATTTTCTTTTCTAATTGTCTAGATCTCTCGAAATATAAATTAGGATGTGTGATTTCAGTTTGAGCATCTTTATCCATTTGTTTCTTATGTAAAAGTTCAAATACTTTAGTACAAGCATTAGTGTATTTCCCTTGTGAACTGATATCTAAAATAGATACAACGTCTTGATTATCCATTATTCCCAAATCATGTAGTTGATTAGTTAAAGCATCCGGTGATAAATCTCTATAAGGACAACCATGAAATTCACCACGTTGTGGTCTTGGTTTTGATAAGATTGTTTTACAATCCCATGGCTTGTAGTTTATTCTAGCACCTTCTTTACCGTAAGTATGTCTAATATTATATTTATATTCTTTGTTAAATTTGTCCAAGGTCATATTACCATTAGCTGTGAATTGTTGAGACCAGAATTGTAAAGCATCATCTAAAGATAAACCAATACCTTTCAAAAATAAAGAAAATTGTTGTCTTGCGGTGTATTTCAAATGATGAGTTGAAGTTAACCCATTCATCAAATTACTAGCACACATTGGGTAATGTTTAGTGATTTTCTTTGAAGTAACAGAATTGGCATTAATTTCATTATCTGGGTCCAAGGCATTGAAGTCATCGACATTGTAATTTGTTAAAGAGTAACCGGTACTTAGATGTGTTAATATTGGCAATAATCTATCATCTTCATCTAATCTAGGTAAAGCATGTGAAGTTTTAATTAATTCTTGAGATAGTTGTTGTTGGAATTCATTGCATAACAAATTCAATTGTTGGAATTGAGGAACATAGGCCAACCCTTTGTGAACATAGATACAACGTTGAGAAACTAAATCAGCAACAAATTCAAATGGAATTTTGATGAAATTTTCTTTTTCAAAATATTGTTTTTTAGAAGTATCATCCATTAAATTTAATTGATAACCCAAAGATGGTGCAATTGAATTATATAATTCAGTAGATTTTTTGTTTTTTTCTTCAGCAGAAATGTATTCCCAAGGTAGGTTTAAAGATTTAATAAATTGTTGTTGTTCCAAAGTGGTTAAATCATTAAATCTAATTTTGAACAAGATGATTTCAGATTTTAAAAACTTATCTCTTAATTCTTGACTTCTGCAAAAACATAGTCTGAGAATAAAATGAGAATAATGATCCTTCTTACGTTCTTTAACCAATTTATCAACACCAACAGCACCAATTACAGAATTAGAAGATAATGGTAAATGAGTTGCTAATAATGGTTTAACAATACTTTCAATTTCTTTATATGGCTTATTTCTAACCAAGCAAGATTCAATTTCACCCAAAATTTTAATTCTATCAATAGCCCAAGTTTCAAATTCATCTAATGTTATTTCACCAACTGGAGGTAGTTTATAGAAGGAAAGTTTGTTATTATAAATAGTGTCAAATAGAGCTTGATCATTTGAAGAGCCAACGATTAAACCATTTTCAAAGTTCTTTCTACCAGCAGTTCTTCTCTTGGTTTGTCTGAACATATTGGTGATGTTATTATTTTATGGTTGTTATGTTGTATAATGATATCAAAGTACTTTATTTTAAAGAAAGTTGTTTATAGTATCAAACACGCTAACGCGTAAACTTTTGACAATTACCCGAATGACGCGTTTCAAAAAAAAAAAATCACATCACGTGATTAGCACAAAAACAATATCACATGATGTATCATGTGAATAATGAAAATTTCATTTTCGGAGTGAAATCAGATTATTTCTCATTCTTTTTGCTAGTGTTAGTGCTAGTTTTGAACTAGTTAACAACTGTTCGAATTATAGTTGCAATCTGCACTTTATTGGTCGCTTATGCGATTGAACTTTCTGGTATAATTCCGTTGTGTTATTATGCACATTGAGTTGTTCCTTGGAATGAGAACTGATGGATTATGAAAATGTTATTGCTCAAATCTCCTGCATCTTTTGGTTGGTTGTTAATTAATCATATTGAATTGTAGATTAAGTGTTCTAAAATTTCCACAGTTTCTGATGAAATTGGTTTTATAGGATTGTTTATTACCAACTTATGTTGATCCAAAGAGCTCACCCAAGTATTTTCCTGCTACTGGATGTCTTCTGCCCGCTGGCTTGTATGCTAATCTCCGTACATGAAATTTCAGTACTGTTCACTGTAATTAGCTGTTGATTTTCTTACAGTTTGCTTGACAAGATGATTACATTCTAACCCTAATAATGAGCTGGGGTAGACACAACCAGCTTAATTTTCAATCATTTTTAGGCTTGTTTTACCAGCTAAAATATGTGATGTACATATAGGAGCGGACATTTTCAATTGTTTTTCTGTGGTGGAACAGTTGAACCGCACATTATACAGCTAAAATGAGAATTATTAAGCAAGCATCAATTCAACGGTTGTGATGATCTCCAAAATAAAACAACGTACAGCTTATAAGTAGAGGTTAGTTATTATTAGAGATTAATGAGTTGTGAAATGATTTTAATTCAATTGTTAAATTTACCTAGTTGTGATTGAAATTAGTTTATACATAGGGTCAGACCGGAGCCTGAAGCTTGTTTATGACGTTGTATGATATATCTAAGCGAGGGATCCACAGACCATTGTGAAGAGCAGCGAAGCGTCCCATCTCTTATGTCTAACCATTAATGTCTCTATCAGCGATGATCTTTTAAAGTTGAACGTTCATTGTACATGGAGTTACACTTACTTACCTATGGATCAGGAAGTTGAAGTTAGCAAAGGGTTTCAATTCCTAAACTTGAAGACACCATAATACAATCCCTTTAGAATCTCAATAAACACACATTATTAGCTTTGATTCCAAAATTTCAGACGAACCATTAATCAAGCTACCTCGGTCAGCAAAAATGATTTTCTATACAAAGCAGTCGTTCTGCAGACTTTACATATACATTCTGCATTATGCTAAAATGTTTACATCTTTGATTTAGCTTTAAACAGATCTAATTTAAAAAAAAACTGTAACTCATAGATCTTGAATAACAAATAATCAATTAAAGTTGTAAAGACATTTTGAAGATTCAATTATCATTGTTGATATATCATATCAAGAGGTTTCTAGTTATAATACCCGACACCCGAAGTTCATTCCATAGCCTCATTTTTGTACCTACAATGCACCCCTGATTCATAAGTTGTAATTGGCTGGCAGCTGTCAGTAGCCACGTAAATTCAAAATCAATCCGTACTTCTGCTTAAAAAGTTTGAAGTTTTTAATAATTCATAATAATTTGAATCACCGAGAAACGTACAGAAACATCGGAATACTATCGAATCTTAACTTATAAAATACGTGAGTTTTAAACGTATGTTTCAGAAATGATAAAATGAACCCAAAAATTCAGATCAGATCTAGCATATAATAATTTAACTGTATTTTTTTGTATATTCGCTTAGACGTTTTTATGTCTCATGTTCTAAGAGCATAAAATCACGGACTATGCAGCTATATGTACAATCAACATTCTCTGATACGCGCTGGTACACATCAACCACACAATTGAAAAGACAAGATTCTTAGAAATTGGAAATTGAAGAGTACGAGAATCAGGAATTGCACATGTCGTGTTTGGCCAAATTGTTAAAAGATTCCAGATGTTAATTCACTGCAAAACCATACGTACATAGAAAGCTTCTATAGAATACAATTTGAAAAGCTTCTAAGCTCTACATTGATGCTTCGAAATATAGGCGATGCATTCTGTTTCCTGTAAGTTGAATAGATGTTTTGTTTATTAGATTTAACACTGCGATGCTTTGGTACATCATACTATAAAGATCTAAATATGATACACCATCTTATACCGGAAATACCTGCCTACAAATTTGGTGTCGTGTCATATTTATTCACTCATCGGTAATGATTTCAGCTTCTTTTTTTTAACTAAGAGTCACAAATAATTAAATCTTTGTCGTTTTTGATTGATTCAAACTTGTTGTTTACATTTTTCTTTGCCCACAACATGTCTAGGTTTCATGCGTCACGCATAATGCATTATGCACAAATTTTTTTACATATAAAGTTTTTTGGTTGAATTGCAAACACACTACGCCAAACAGGTTTCAATAAGCACGATCGCGCAATTTTCTTTGAGCATTTCTCTGGTATACTCCAAAAATACCTACTTATGTTTTCTTACCTGAGTTTGAAATTTTTACCAGAAAATAAAACGCAGGATATGAACAAACATATGCATATGATGAGACCCTGAGTTGCAGTGCCAGAGCAGTTAGGGCAGTTGTTATCCTTCTACCAAATGTACAGACTACAGAGTACAGCTGTAGCATGTAACAAACACTCACACTATCAGTCTTTACATATCTTGACACCTACTTTTACTCTAGCTTACATTTTTCTTTAAAAAGATGGTTGAAAAGCCCATGATAATTTAAAAATATAAAGAGGACACAAACAAGTATCAATTTAATCCCGCTCAGAATATCTCGGTTATAAAAGTCAAAAAAAAGCAAGCCTTCGTATCTGAAATCTAGCCCTCTTTGGTCAAACTCTCAAACTTTGAATTTTGGACTCCCCACGAAAAAAAAACTGCATGAAATGCACACGAATGCAGAATAATTTTATTATATGCACCTCAACTGTATTTTACTGTAATACTGCATAACAAGATGTCGGTCAGGCCAATTACAAGCTGCACAGAGTAGCCGCAGGAAGGCCAGATCGTATGCTGCAAGAAGCGTCCATCTGTGCCTCGATTACCAGAAATGGAATGGTGCGACAGACCAAAACCCAGGTTTGTTGGGCTTCTTTAATATCATAAATTATTAATATTTCATCAATAATTAATGAAAAATTTTAACAAAAATTGGTATTTTAAATCTTTATAATTATTCCAGATGATTGCTAAAATCCCAAAAAAATTCCATTAAAAATCACCAAATTATCATCATTTTAATAGTATTTTTTTATACGCAGTTTCCGCATTTTCTCGCTGTTGTCGAAAATTTTTTACTGCGCGCTGTAGCTGCCAGACACATGAAAAACAACACAATCTTTCAAACGGGATCCCCCTATTCAGCAGAATATAAACGCAGTAATCACCATCACCAAAAAACAACAACCAAAACAAAAAAAAAAAAAAGTTGTGTTAGGCATTAAACTACAAAAAATTTACTTTGTTGATATTTCTATATATTTAATTCAATCCATCACAATCCTCTTTTTGAAGTTTTTTACAATTAGAAATTATCAATAAACAATGTCCAACTTACCATCTGTCTCAAAGCTGGACAACAGCCCAAATCAAGCAGCATCTACTGCTGGAAATAACAACAGCTCTTCTAACAACGCTACTTCATCTGCCACAGCCAATGCTTCAAACCAAGCTGCTAACCAAACTAGTTCAAATCAAACTTCTAATGCCTCTGGTTCAAACAATGCTACTAATGGTGGTGCTGCATCTTCAAATGCATCTGGTGCTCAAGGTTCTTCTTCTCAGCAGGTTAATGCTTCTCAAACATCAACTCAACAGGTCAATGCAAATTCATCAACTCCAGGTGATGCCCAATATGGTTATCAACAACAACCTGGTCAACCTGGTCAACCTGGATTACAACACCCATACCAAGCACAAAGATTCAACCAATACTATCCATACCAACAACAAGTTCAATATCAAGGTAACCCACAACAAGCAGGTGCCCAAGTTCAACAAGCAGGTGCTCAAGGTCAACAATCAGGTGCTGGTGCTGCTGGTGCTGCTCAAGGCCAACAAGCAGGTGCCCAAGGTCAACAACAAGCTGGCCAATATCAAAATCAATACCCATATTATTCTGGAAACAACAATGGCCAAATGGTTGCTAACCCTTCTGTATACCCTGCTGTAGATTATTCCACTTATTCAAGAATGGGTTATTTACAAGGTTATCCAATGTATCAAAATCCAATCATGACTACTCCAGGTGGTGCTGGTGCAGGTGCAGCTACTGCTACTGGTGCAGCCGCTTTAACTAATTATACTGCTGGTGGTGCTGCTCCAGTCGTTCCAACTACAACTTCTACTGTTGGTCAAATTCAACCAATTGGTTCAAGACCAAGAGTTACAACCACTATGTGGGAAGATGAAAAAACTTTATGTTATCAAGTTGATGCTAATGGTGTTTCTGTTGTTAGAAGAGCTGATAACAACATGATTAATGGTACCAAATTGTTAAATGTTGCTCATATGACTAGAGGTCGTAGAGATGGTATCTTAAAAGCTGAAAAAGTTCGTGATGTTGTTAAAATTGGTTCTATGCATTTAAAAGGTGTTTGGATCCCATTTGAAAGAGCTTTGGCTATGGCTCAAAGAGAAGGTATCGTTGATTTATTATACCCATTGTTTGTTAGAGATATTAAACAAGTTATTCAACAAGGTTCAACCACTCAACCACAACAAGGCCCAGCTGGTCAAGCTGGTCAACAAGGTTCTGTTCCAGGTAATGCTGGTGCTGCCGCTGGTTCTGCTCAACAACAAGCCGCTGGTGTTGCTCCACAACAATGGCCATATGGTCAACCTGTTCCACAACAAATTCCACAACAACAAGGAATTCCACAACAACAAAATGATCAAGCACAAAATAGCAAAGTTTCTCCATACTTGAATGCCAACTCATTATCCTCTATAGATCAAAAACAACTATCACAACCATCTACAGCCCAATCTGGAGCTAATAGCAGCGGTCAAACAGATTCTTCTGCTACTTCTGCCCAACAAACTCAACAACAACAAGGTCAACAGCCTCAAGGTCAACAACCACTACAGCAAAATTATTACGGTAATGGTATGGCTCAATACCCATATTACCCAAGTGGTTATGCTTATCAACAACCAGGTGTTGTTGGTACTGGTTATCCACAACAATATGGTTACAGTACAGTGCCCGCATACCAAGCTAACGCACAACAATACGAAGATAAGGAATCCAAATAAATGAAGAAGAATTGAGGAATGTATGATATGAGCCAAATGCTGGGGTTTATGTGTGTTTCAATCTTTTTAATGGTTTAAAGAATTTTATTCAGTTGCATTCATTGGTTTTATTCTTATTGCGTTGATTTCTTTCTTCATTTCTGTTGCTTTTCTTGTTTTTTTTTAAAATGTACTATATATCAAATTTTTGAAATTTCAAAGATTAAAACAGTGTGTACTATAATACTAATTACAAAATATCCCATATAATAGTGTCGCTTCAAATTATGAATCGTAGATTATTATCAAAAAAACATTTCAGAGACGTATATGTACAATGTGATAGGATTGCAAGATAATGTATGTTTGGATCAAAACGCTTCTACCCTGCACTAGGACCATAGTATAAGTGCTAAAAAGTCTGTGTTATAACAGCACTAGTACATTGCAGATATTTGTGCTGTTACTTTTGAATGCTTTATGTGGTAGAACTTGACCGTTGACGTCGCGCTTTCTGCATCGACTTAATCTCAAACTTAAGACGATCATGTGCAGAGCGCAACAGAATGCATTGCATATCTCGAATCTTTGTGGCAGGAGTTGGAAATATGAAATGACAGACTATTGAGAATTTTATCTTTATGTTAACATGCTTCAAATCATGACAATTTCATTTTCAATTCAACGTAGATGATAATGTTTTTTATGTCAAGTAGCATGCCCCGACATCTGCAATAAAAGATGATCGTTGAAGCAAGTGTCGAAATCTCAAAATAACAACAAACAAACAAGAAACACCGAGATTTCAAATGCAGCAAACAGAGACAAGTTGTTGCTAAAAAATGTGAAAAAAATGGAATCTAGATGCAACGCAGTGCCTAAATTCACTTAAAACACTACATATCAGACATACTACACCTTCACAATCATAAATAAATACCATTTCATTAACCTCATTATTATCATTAACCCAAAAATTATAACCCTGGCAAGTCAAGACTCTTCAAACTTGGAAGTGTCACACTAGAACTAGAAATACCAACTGGACCAAGTTTTGGACTTTGTAGAGGGGTTGTAAGTGGAGTCTCATGAAAGTGGAACATGGATGAGTTTGGTGAATTTGGTCTTGATTTTTTTTTCTTATGTTCTGAGGAGGCATCATCAAAATAAGACATAACATTTGTAGAAGAATTTGTAGAACGTAAAGCTGTTGTAGAAGTTCCAGATGTATTGTTATTATTACCTGTTAATGGTGTCAATGGTGTCATCCTCTTTAAACCAGAAAGTGCACCAAACCCAGCTAATGAGTGTAAAGAAGTGCTTGAAGTGGATTTAGAAGATAAAGCAGATAAATTGGTGGAACTGGTATTATTTGAAGAAGAAAACACAGAAGTTTGAAAAGAAGCAGAAGATGTAGATTTCAAAATCTTTGGTGGAGACATGATATTTGGTAAATGAATAGCATTTTCTTCGGAAGTTGGTGTAATAGAACCATTTGGATTAGGTATCATTGGTAACATTTGTGGACCTTGATGGTGTGGTTTTTGAATAAATATTGGTGTAATTGGTTGAGGCGAATGAATATGTGTAGGTTGTTGTTGAGAAACCAAGTTATTTTGTAATGATGGTTGTGATGGTTGTTGCCCAATCTCGGAAATTTGTGCTTGTGGGAAGAAAGATGGGACATAATAAGTCACCGGATGATGTGGTGTAGGATTAAACCCACCTTGACCATTCTTACTGCGTTTACTTCTTGAATTGGAATGTATTCTTGTATGTCTTGTTAATTCATCACTTCTGCTAAATTTTTTTGGACAATATGAACATTGAAATGGTTTTTCACCAGTATGAATTCTCATATGTCTCGTTTGATGTTCAAGTCTATGAAATGCTTTTGAACACACAGAGCACACATAAGGACGTGATGTCTCTGTTTGAGTTTCGTTATTTTTCTTTTCTTGAGTCATAATATCTTTGATTTCTTTAAAGGTCTAAATAACTTAACAAGTGTAGTTTTTCAGGAATCTATTTGGTATTTTAACATAAAAAATTGTAAAGTTACGTTTATCGGAAAAACTTTTTTTTCTTTTCTCATGCACAAAGTCTATACCGGAAAAACTTTTTTTCCAAGTCCTGGAAAAACTCAAACGTTCGTATAAGGTGATAAAAATTAATATTCAAGAAGAACTGTGTTACATGAGAGACATCAACTTACAACTGAAAATTCTAATTTCAAAGATGTACCAAGAAGTATTCTAAGACAAGCATACTACTTTAACATCGTTCCACAAACCATTTGTTTCAAATTATATTGAAATCGGAACACCGTTGAGCTTGAAAAGTAGAAGGCTGGAGTACAGGAAAAACGGAAAAAATGTAATCTGTCGTGTTATGTATGAATTCATTTAAGGTTATAAAAATGACTCTTATTGTGACAAGTAAATGCGAGTATTTGGAATATGAGTGAGTAAAATGCTTAAAAGGTAAAAAGTAGTGGAAAAGAGGAGTTTACAACAAGAGGACCAATTTGTACAACTTTTAGACATTGATATACTCTCTTCAAATTTATATTAATTGAAATACACTTTAAATATGATCTAATAAATTAAAATAATCACATAATTTGAAATTGAAGCTGCTGAAACTTCATTTCTTTTTCATTGAACGATTGATGGTGTTGATGAAATTTGATTTTTCAAACCCTGCAGTATTTTGACTGTGCTAAATGTTTATGTCGCATTCCTATACAATTCAATTAGAGTTTACAACAGGTTTGTATGACACAAACCTAAATTATATTTGTGACAATAATCAAATCATTTTTTGTTCATGAAGCTCATCTCTACAAAACAATATTTATATGCAAAATTGGCATCATTTTAATTATACAATAGCAAAAAACATGTTCATTTTCTAAAACCAGGAGGAGGATTAAATCCTTTTGGAGCACCAGTAAAACCAGGTGTTTGATTAATTTTCACAGGATTAGATAAAGAAGATTTTGCAACTTCTACATTTTTCAATGGTTTAATAACACCCGAACCTTGTTTAACATTCAATCTTTTTTTTTGTTGTTGTGGAGGAGATTCTATAGTTGTTGAAATAACTTGATCACCTCTTAATATCACTAATCCAAGTGAACGTTTTTGTTCCTGTATGCATTCAGATTCTGGTTGTTCAGAATTTAATCTTGCTCTATCTTTTAAAGAGAGTATAGATTTCTTGGTAAGTCTAAATTCTTGTGTATTTGCAAGCACTAAATTAAAATGCTTGTCAAAAGCTAGTAATTCACCAATATATTCTCTACCATCTAACGTTATTACTTTAACGCTATAGTTGATCAAATCTGTTAGTCTTGCTTTCTTGGACACTATGGAGGCCTAAAAAAAGGTTAGTAATTGAGAAACACTGCAATTTTTGTTTTGAACAACGCACCATTGTTCTATATTCTTTTTATAAACTTTTGTTGTATAGTTTCTTCTTTATAATTTAATCATTTTTTTGTTTTCTTTCAACTTATGTATTACCCGGACAAACTATTTTATTTTGAATTACGTAATATTTTAAAGAAACACGAAAATTTATTTAAAGAGAAGAAGAACATTTCTTTATAACCCAATTTAAAGTCAATTGAACAATGAGTGAAATAGAAAAGAAGACAGAAGAAGCTACAAAAGTTTCTGAAACCCCAGAAGTTTCTAATCCAACTGAAGTTGAAACTGAAACTAAAACTGTTGAAAAGAAAGAATCAGAAGAACCAGAAAAACGTAAAGCAGAAGAAGTCGCTACTGAGCCTAAAAAGGAAAGCAAGAAGAAAAGACGTAGAAGAAATTATGATGATGTTCCAGAAAATGAAGAAGAAGAAGAAGAAGAAAGTGAAGAAGATGATGCTAAATTAGAAGCTAAATTAGAAGAAGAAGATGACAACGAAGAAGATGATTTAGCAGAAATTGATGCTTCTAATATTATCACTACTGGTAGAAGAACTAGAGGTAAAGTTATTGATTATGCTAAAACTGCTGAAAAATTAGACGAAGAAGGTGGTGATGAAGAAGAAGAAGACGATGGTGATTTTAAGGAACCAGAATTGAAGAAATGATTTAATGATAATTGTATAATATGATGCTATCGAGAATATTACGTGTAGTTTTTTTTTTCCTAATATAAACATAATAATAATACCCATGATTTAAAAGAACAAAAACCAAAAAAGAATGAAAAGGAAAAAAAAAAGAAAACTATAGAAATAATGAACCTTAGTTGTATTTGTGATTGTGATAGATGTGATGATGACAAAGAAATATTCAACAACAATTGCTCTTGCTTTTGTTTTTTTCTTGACCTGGTGTGGGAGTTAAAGATATGGTTGGACCACCACTTGGTTTTGGACCAGAATAATCAGATAAATCAAATTGATGCTTAGAAACCATATCATAAATGGATTTTAGCAATTGTTGGAATGATAGATCAACGTTTTCAGAGTTCAATGCAGAAGCTTCAGTAAATAACAATTGATTCTCAGCGGCAAAATTTTTAGCTTCTTCAGTTGGAACAGCTCTTAAATGATCCAAATCACTCTTATTACCAACTAATTCCACAACGATATTGGCATCAGCATGTTCTTTTAATTCTTTCAACCATTTACTAACACTTTCATAACTTTCAGATTTAGAAATATCATATACAACTAAGGCACCAACAGCACCTCTATAATATGCACTTGTGATTGCTCTATAACGTTCTTGACCAGCTGTATCCCAGATCTGTGCCTTAACTCTTTTACCTTCAATTTCAATAGTTCTAGTGGCAAATTCAACACCAATAGTGGATCTAGATTCTAAATTGAACTCATTACGAGTAAATCTAGATAACAAATTGGACTTACCAACACCGGAATCACCAATTAAAACAACTAAAATAAACGTTAATTTCAACAAATTTAAATCCATAATTAATTAAAACATACTCTTGAATAAATATTCATAATCATAAGCATAATCATCTGTTTCAGCCATTGTATCCTAACACTTGTTCTTTTATTTAAAGCCCCAAATTAAACCAATTTAATCTTTTATGGAATGTGAATGTAGTGTAATCAATATCAATTTAGGTATCAAGTTTTTTAAATCAACTATTGAAACCTTTGTTCTATAAGTAACTAATGTGACTTTGTTTGTTTATTTAATTTGAATGTGCTCCTATTTAAAGAAACTTTGATTTTTGTTGATTTTTGTTGATTTCCCTGGCCATTTTTTGGGGGAACGGCGTAAACAAAAATGTTCTTTTACCCGGCTTTCAAAAAACAAGTCACATGACAAAACATTCACGTGATACTACAAACCCGGGTAATTTATGACGCGTAAATTTTATTAAAATGAAAGCATTGATTAAATTAAAACCAGGAAAACATCAACTAGTTTGTTATTAACAAAAAACCCAATTCAACTCAAATTTGGTATCTAGTTTTTTTTTTGATTTTGGTAATTTTCATAATGGCTGAACCAAAAATTGATACCATTGCTTTCAAAAAGCGTGTTGCTAGTTTACAAGACCGATTAAGTAAAGATGAGTTCAACGGTGCTGAATCCATCTTGGTGATGATTGGGTCTACTGATGAAGAAAATCCGTACCAAAAATCAACTATTTTACATACTTGGTTACTAGGTTATGAGTTCCCATCCACTGGATTATACATTACTAAAGATAAAGTCATTTTCATTACTTCTGTTGCAAAAGCTAAACATATTGCTTCATTAAGATCAAATAGTTTAAGTATTTGGACACGTAATAAAGATGTTGAACACAATAAAAAGTTGTTTGAAGATTTGGCTGAAGAAATCAAAAAATCTCAAAAAATTGGTATCTTAACAAAAGATAAATATCAAGGTAAATTTATTAATGAATGGGAACCAATTTGGACTCCTTTAAAAGAATCTTTAGAATTGATTGATATTGCCACCCCATTATCAAAAGCTTTTGAAACTAAAGATGAAAATGAATTGAAAACTATTAGATTAGCTGCAAAAGTTAGTTCTAATTTTATGAATTATTTTTCAAATGAAATGGTTAACATTGTTGATGATGAAACTGAAATCACTAATGCTAAGTTAGCTGAAAAAATTGAAAATACAATCGATGATAATAAATATTTCACCCAATTAAAGAAAAAAATCAGTTTAGATCTAGATGCTAATCAATTAGATTGGTGTTATACTCCAATTGTTCAAAGTGGTGGCAAATATGATTTAAGACCAAGTGCCCAATCTAATGATGACCAATTACATGGCGGTGTTATTATTGCTTCTTTAGGTATTAGATACAAATCTTACTGCTCAAATGTTGCAAGAACTTTTTTAATTGATCCAACTGAAGAAGTTGAAAAAAATTATGATTTCTTGGTTCAAGTTGAAAAAAAAGTGTTAAGTTTATTAAAACCAGGTGCTATTGCAAAGGATATTTATGCTAAAACATTAGAATATATCAAATCTGAAAGACCAGATCTAGAAAAACATTTTACTAAAAATGTCGGTTGGAATTTGGGTTTGGAATTTAGAGATTCAACTTTTATCTTAAATGCTAAAAATGAACGTGTTGTTCCTGATAAAGCAACTTTTGATTTCTCTATTGGTTTCTCGAATCTATCAAATTCTAAGGCTAAAGATCCAAAGGCTAAAACTTATGCTTTATTATTATCAGATACTGTTAAAGTACAGAATGGTGAAGCTACAATCTTAAGTGATTATTCAAAGGTTAAATCTGAAATTTCTTTTTATTTTAAAGATGAAACTGAAAATGTTAAAAAAGAAGTTGAAGATTTGGATGATGATTCAACTCCATCTTCAAGAGTTAAGAGAGAAAGCACATCAACTCAATCAACAAGTGGTGCTAATTCCAAGATTTTGAAATCTAAATTACGTACAGAAACCAAAAATCATGATGAAAATGAAGAACAACGTCAAAAACAAATCCAGAAAGAACTACATGAGAAAAGACAAAGAGAAGGTCTTCAAAGATTTAGTGATACTAAGTCAACTGATCCAAATGAACGTAAGGTTGTTTTTAAGAAATATGAATCTTATATCAGAGAAACTCAAATACCATCTTTTGTTAAAGATTTAAGGGTTCATGTGGATTACAAAACTCAAACAATTGTGGTGCCAATCTCTGGTAGACCAGTTCCATTCCATGTCAACAGTTACAAAAATGGGTCAAAGAATGAAGAAGGTGAATACACTTATCTAAGATTGAATTTCAACTCTCCAGGTGTGGGTGGTTCTAATAACAATAGAAGAGAAGAAATTCCATATGAAGATGATCCAACTAAAGAATTTGTTCGTTCTATTACTTTAAGATCTAAAGATGGTGATCATATTAATCAAGTTTTCAAAGAAATTCAAGACTTGAAGAAAGAAAGTGTCAAGAGAGAAACTGAACGTAAAGCTATGGCTGATGTTGTGGAACAAGCTAGATTAATTGAAGCTAAACCAGGTAGATTAAGAAGATTGGATAACGTTTTTGTTAGACCTTCTCCAGATACAAAGAGAGTTCCAGGTTCTTTATCTATTCATGAAAATGGTTTAAGATACCAATCTCCATTAAAACAAGATTCTAGAATTGATATATTGTTCAGCAATATTAAGCACTTGTTCTTCCAGCCTTGTAAAGAGGAGTTAATTGTGTTGATTCATATTCGTTTAAAAACTCCATTGATTATTGGTAAGAAAAAGACATTTGATGTCCAATTTTACAGAGAAGCTTCTGATATGGCTATTGATGAAACTGGTGGTAACAGAAGAGGTCAAAGAAGATATGGTGATGAAGATGAATTGGAACAAGAACAACAAGAAAGAAGAAGAAAAGCCGCTTTAGATAAAGAATATAGAAGATTTGGTGAACTAATTGCTGATTCATCTAACGGTTTAGTTGATTTAGATATTCCATTTAGAGAGTTAGGATTTACTGGTGTTCCTTTCAGAGCATCAACTTATTTGATGCCAACCAGAGATTGTTTGGTTCAACTTGTTGATCCTCCATTCTTAGTTGTTACTCTAGAAGAAATCGAAATTGCTCATTTGGAAAGAGTTCAATTTGGTTTGAAGAATTTTGATTTAGTTCTTGTTTTTAAAGATTTCTCTAAACCTGTTGTTCATATAAATACAATTCCAATGGAAGTTTTGGAAGATATCAAATCTTGGTTATCCGATGTCGATATTCCATTTACTGAAAGTACAATCAACTTGAATTGGGTTACTATTATGAAGACATTACAAGCTGATCCTAAACAATTCTTCTTGGACGGTGGTTGGTCATTCTTGGCTGGTGATAGTGATGATGAACAAGCCAGTGAAAGTGAAGAAGAATCCGAATTTGAAGCCAGTGATATGGATCCAAGTGATGAGGATGTTGAATCTGAAGATGATTACAGTGATGAAGCTGAAAGCGATTCTGGCAGTGGTAGTGATTTTGAATCTGAAGAAGATGAAGGTGAAGATTGGGATGCTCTTGATAAGAAGGCTGCTAAAGCTGATGCTAAAAGTACTTTTGATTGAAACGAAATTTACTTGAATTCCATGTTTTTGTAAAAATATATTACCATATTTGTTTTTCATAAAACCAGATTATGTAGTTCTCGATTGTTGTATAATAGCTGTCACAATGATTGCATGTTGCTGCATATTTATGAGTTATACTAGAATATTCAGTTATTTTTTACAAGAGCTCATACTAATTTAAAGTATTATTGCTCAACCATTATCAATGGGACACACTTAAGGGTATTACATTCAACTCAATCCATTAAGGTTCTGGAATCGAAAGAGCTCGGAAAGAAGTATGAGGATGCAGGGTCTCGGAAAAATGTTTCAATAAGGAAGAACCTGTGTATTGCACTACAAACTTGATTTTGATTGCTTTGTTATTAAAGCATAGGAAAATTGAAGTTTTTATTACCATGGTGAATTTCCCTGGAAAAAATGGATTTGTAATATTGTTGAACGCACTTTTATTTCGAGCAATATGCGAAAAATGTTGAAAAATAACTAGGTTATAAACATCATAATATGATCGCATAACAGACTTTAATCTACATGGAGAGTTTTTATTTTGAAGGGACAGAATGAAATAATTTTGAGCAGTTACAAGTGAACATGAACCTTAAACGGAGAAATAGTGTATTACATTGGACTTTATCTTGTAACTATGCTTTAGTAAAAAGATATACTCTATGATACATCAAATTAAAATATTTGAGCAACATTCAACCTAATTATCACTAGCTTGCCCATTTGTGCTTCCAATATACTTCAAACTTCAATGCTGTAACAACATCAATGGTGCCTTGCATTCAAACTTTATAAACCACTTGGTGCAGTAACCTGCATACGCCTTGAAAGTTTATTACACTTGAACAACGAGTCTGGACCAAAGCTATATATAAGTTGCACACTTACTGTGAAATATATAAGATATATGATTTCTTAAACTTCAAATCCAATTTTTTTCTTGTCTTAGACATAAAAAGCACCATGTCTCAACATCCATATTTTCATTCTAACTTAAACAACAATGAGAACATGATTAGTGTTTCAAGTGATTTTAAGAAAGATTATGCAACTCAAGAATTACAGTACCCTCTACCAAGTTCAAAAAAAGTATCTCAACATGTTTCACAGGAATCATTACGAGGTGACTATCAAATGAACAGTGACCAGTTAAAAAAAGGAGCAGAAACAGAAGAACATACATTAGAAAGACAAGAATCCTTAAGTCAAGCTTTAGGCGATTCTCATATTAAAGAGTTGAAACCAAGTGAATTGAAAATTGTACTCATTGCTATGGCTTTGGTTTTAATGATGTCATTCATTGACCAGAATGGTATTTCAATAGTTTTGCCTTATATTGCTGACGATTTGGATGCTGAGTTGACTATTAGTTGGGCTGGTACTTCCCAATTGATTGCCAACTGTTCATTTCAATTAATATATGGGAGACTTGCCGATATTTTTGGAAGGAAAAGTGTTTTGATTGTCAGTATCCTTATGCTAGGCAGTTTTGATTTAGCATGTGGTTTAGCTAGGGTTGATTATCAATTTTTCATATTCAGGTCATTTTGTGGGATTGCAAATGGTGGTATAACTTCCTTAGCAATGGTAATTATGAGTGATCATGTTTCATTAAAAGATCGTGGCAAATATCAAGGTTATTTGACGGCTTTTATTGGTATTGGTAATGCTGTTGGTCCATTTTTAGCATCTGCTTATGTGAAAAAGGGAAATTGGAGACAATACTACTATACTCTATTCCCATTAGTTACCTCTACTGCACTTGTTATTTTCTACTATATTCCAAATTCTAAAACAAAAATAAGTTTCAAGGACAAAATCAAAAACATTGATTATTTGGGGTTTTTCTTTGGGTCAACTGGGTTGATCTTGGTGTTGATTCCAATAAATGGTGGTGGGTTAATCTTTGAATGGGACTCACCAAAATCAATTGCAATGTTTTCTATTGGTGGGATATGCCTTATTGTATTTATTTTTGTTGAATGGAAAGTATCTAGATTACCAATGGTTCCATTTAGATTATTTCATTCAAGATCTTTATGCATTATTTATACACAATGTTTCTTCTTTGGAATGGTGTTCTTTTCAATTTTTTACTATTATCCATACTATTTTGAGGTAGTACGTGAAAAGACACCAATAATAACAGCTTGCTTTTGTTTATGTATTGTTATCCCTCACTCAGTGATGTCTTCATTATCTGGAATCATTGTGTCACGCATGGGACGTTACAATCCAACAATTTGGACAGGTTACACCTTTTGGACAGTTGCAATGGTATTGTTAGCTAGTATAGTTAATATTAATACTTCACTCATTGGTATTGGGTTTATTTTGGCTATGAATGGGCTAGGCCAAGGTATGACTTTCCAGAACACATTGGTTGCAGCTCTTTCACATTCAAGAAAGTCTGATCGAGCTGTGGTAATTTCCACTAGAAATGTAATCAGAGCATTTGGTGGTTCATTTGGTCTTGCTTTCTGCTCTTTGATATTTAGTACTACATTCACTAAGGAGTTAGAAAGTAGCGAGTTTATTAATCTTGAGGAGAATTCACAATTGAAAGATTATATAGGACGCCATGTTTATTCAAAAATCGATTTTAACAAGGTTAATTTTAGTCAAGAACAGGAATGGTTCGTGAGAAACTTGTACATGAAATGTGTAAAGAAAGTCTTTATTTTCTGGGCACCACTGATTGGCTTTTGTTTGGTTTTGTCATTTTTCATTCAAGATAAAGGTTCTTCTTCAAATAGCAATGATGATGATGAACAGCAAAATCAGAGAACGAATGAAAAACCAGAGATATCCAAAATTTCCCTAATTGATGAAGAAAAAGGGTTGGTTTGAAAGGTTCATCTTCTGGCATATGTACAGAGGCTCCAGAAAAACAAACAAACAATGCTAACAGTATCTAAATATTGAATATATATTAATTAATATATCACGGTTACCTACATCCAAACACTACAATGGTAATAATATTTTTTAATTGCAAAGTGTATCAGAATGAGTTCAACTATATCAAACTATCTCCAGCTGCTTTCTCTACAACTATTTGCTTGAGTATAATCAGAGACACTTTCAAAACATAAAAAACAGTAGTAACACACATACCAAAAGAACTGAATAAAAATGTGGGAGAAGTATTTTTAAAAAAAGGTATAAAAACAACTATTTGATTTCATCATAGGACGGACGAGATGAATTTGATGTTGGGTTTGTAGACACTGATCCCCTTTGTGTCACAGTTGTTGCGACAGATGGTCTTGGTTGCTGTTGTTGTTGGATCATTGGGACTAAAGGAGGTAAAGGAGAAAGTTGTTTTTGATATTGGGGATCCATCTGTGTGCCAGCACTTTGATAATATGGAACCACTCCTGGAGGGATATTTTGAAAAGGAACTTGAGAAGTAATAGAATTCACTTGTCTTGAATAAACAACTTGAGGATGAGCAGCACCTGAAGCTTGCATTAGCATTGAAAATGGTTGATTTTGTTGAAACTGTTGCATTTGTTGATTAATTTGTTCTTGTTGCATTTGTTGATTAATCTGATGTGGCTGCAATGATTGAGTTAAGTTTTGTTGATGTTGTTGATGTTGTTGATGTTGTTGATGTTGTTGATGTTGTTGATGTTGCTGTTGATGTTGTTGATGTTGCTGTTGCTGTTGTTGCTGTTGTTGTTGCTGTTGCTGCTGTTGTTGCTGTTGTTGCTGTTGTTGTTGATGTTGTTGTTGTTGACCAGGTGAATATGATTTCACTGAAGAAAAATACGGTTCATTATTGAAATGATAAACAGGTGGTAATTGAGACACAGTAGTTGGATCAGATATATATTGTTGTTGAGGAGGTATATTGAAAGCTGGAAATTGGGAAGAAGTCATAACAACAGCACCAGCAGAAGTTGCATTAGTTTGGGCTCTAGAGTTCTGGTAACCTTGTAAATTTGAAGAGGCATAAGCTGTAGCTGAAACAGAGTTGTTTGTCATAGTAAGATTGGCTGTAACAGGGTTTGGTTGAGGCGCCATGGTATATTGATAACCTTGAGGTTGAAACTGAGGTTGATATTGAGGCTGTTGAGGATATTGGGAATAACCTTGAGTTTCATAACTTAAAGCACTAGTGTTAGAGGCAACTTGTAAACCTGTAGTGAATTTTGGTAATTTACTTGGCTTACTACCATCAAGCTCATCTAAAGTGCGTATTCTTGGATTCAGTGGGTTAATAAAATCATTTTCATTACCAACTTCTTCATGAGAACCAACACCGGTTACATCACTAAAACTACTATGCTTGCTCATACTAAACTTAGTGTTAGCTGAAGCAGTAGATCTCTTTCTTTGCCTTATTCTAGCACCATGCTTGTATAAGAAACAGGTTAATGGAGTCGAAGTTAAAGAGCCAGGAAATTTCTTGGGAGTGTAAACAATAAATTCACTTGATTCAGTAGAACCTCTGCGATAGAACTTCCCATTATAAATCTCATATAATTCAAATTCCAGCATGAATTTACCAATCTTGCGAACAGATAAATCAGGAAAGACAAAGGAAATACTGTAGTTAT
Source organism: Liangdongia dryadoides (assembly GCA_030579655.1). Classification (NCBI taxonomy): domain Eukaryota; kingdom Fungi; phylum Ascomycota; class Saccharomycetes; order Phaffomycetales; family Wickerhamomycetaceae; genus Liangdongia; species Liangdongia dryadoides. The sequence continues at coordinate 46,982 of JAKTRJ010000076.1, forward strand.
TAGCTGATTGCTTTTCAGAAGGAACAGAAGTTGTCAAATAGGAGTTTGAAGGAGAAGATGTTCTTAATGGAATGATCATACCCGAGCTTACTTTAGTACCCAAAAGCAAGTCATTTAAAGAAGTTTCAGACTTGTTATTGTATAAAGCTTTTTCGCACTGACCTGGAGCAACTTTTAATCTAGTCATAACGAAAAAAGTAGAATAATGAGCCCATGCTGGAACCTTATAACGTCTCATTTGCTTTATGATACGTAATTCCTCCATTCTTTCAACTGACTTGATATCATTTTCATTAAAACATTTTGACAGAAATTCTTCAGTTAATGGATCAGAATCATCAATATTATACCCATCCACATCTTCATGCTTAAAGTCTTCAATTTTCAATTGAAGAACCGGAGGAGGGTGGATTGGACGATGTTCAGAAAATGGAGGAAAAATATGGGAAGGAGGACGTGGTGCAACCTTAGCATGAGCTGGTTGTTGTAACATAACCAAAGAAAAGTTTGGATCTTTTGGACGACTCAAAATTCTTCTTTTTGAACTTGAGGAGGATTTTGGGAGAGTTCGAGGTTCAATGAGAAACATCTCCTTAGCATTTTGGTGAACTTGAGCAGTAGCAACAGTGGCTGCACTTGCACCAACACCAGCCATGACTGATGAAGTATTAATTGAACTAACTTGGGCAGTCATTTTTATTATCTTTTAAGGGTATTTTCTTTCGATCGGTTTAACTCAAGTGACCAGTTCTAGGGGAAAAATTGTCTATCAAGTCACGTTAAACGGTTGTAGTTGTTGATAATAGGTGTCTGAGATCTAAACGATTTCTTAGCGTGGGTTTCTGTGTGAAAAACGGTCTTGACAGTCAAACTTAATTTTCTTTCGGGTTGTGTATAGCTTTGTTTGTGTGGTTCCTATCCCAGAAGAATTTTTATGAATTGCTCTCTGGAGAAGAACTTGAAACTGGTGATATTTAGGGTTTCAATAGATTAGCAAAACAGCGACTAGACGATTATATTATGTTCAAAGTATCTTTGTTATTGTAGAAAAGGTACATTAACTTTTCTGTAACACTTTTATTGTTAAATTTTCTGTTTGCTTTGTTCAAGTATTGTTGTTGTTGTTTTGTTTACGGAACTCTTATTGTTTTTTTTTTGGCCAAAAAATTCAAATTTTCAAAGTTGCTATTACAACGGGGGAAAAATTAAAAAAAAAAAAAAATAAAAATTAATTAGTACTCCTCATAGGGGGCTCGAACCCCTGACATTTCGGTTAACTTCTGTTAAGAAAATGCTTAAATCCTCTAAAGACTGTAAAAGCCGAACGCTCTACCAACTGAGCTAACAAGGACGAGTACCGATCTTTCCAAACTTTGTAGTTGTGTGATCAAATAACTAGTAGATCATGTGACTAATAGTTGCCTGGTTGGTTCGACCTACGAAGACTATACATTTTAAAGCTAATACTGCAGAATTTTTAATGCACTTTATTGATAAAATTACATATGCCTTTTGGCTCAGCATTTAAATAACAGTAGTTAATGATTTTTTTACTGGTGATTTTAGTATTCCCTAATTGTCTTATATATTTATTTCACTTTATATAAATGATTAATAGCTGTCCTATCTTTGGATTATTTCCAACTTGTATGATATTTACTAGAGTATTTAGTTTGCGATTAATTATAGCGATTGGGTTTCCACCAATATATTGAAAAAAATATCCTATTAGTGCCTAACAATTTTAGTAATACTACAAATCAAATATTTAGTGTTTTCGCATGATAAACCATCAACCCTTTTTAATTACCTCTAACCAAGAATAGTATTATACATCCAATTAATTGAAATATCAAACACCAATATCATCACCTTCAATTAGTACACCAGCCTTTGTTATAATATCAATTTGTAAAATATCACCCTTTTCGGCAACAAGTCCACTAGCAGATGTAACTCCATCAAATTTGTCATTCTTATAAATGATCCAGTATAGAACATCATCATCTTCTTCCCACTCAACAAAATATTTAACTGGAATGTTTGTTCCTTCAAGTTTAGTTTTTTTAGTTAAGGATGAAACTGATTTTAGATTTCCAATTTTATTCACAGAAGCATCGATATGAACGTCACCAATAAAAATTTCTACAGGATCAACCTCACCATTTTCAGGAACAACTAACCAATCACCATCGTCTTCTTCTTTAAGTCCATCATTTCCTTGTAAACAATAACTCTCTTGGACAACTTCATCTTCATGTACTAACCTGACTTGTAAGCCTTCTAAAACAACATGTTCATGAGCACCTACCCTAGGGCGACCAAAAATGGTTTCAATAGTCTGCCATTTATGCTCACCATTGAATCTCAATGGTTGTTTGAGAACCCCAGATCTAGATCTTGAAATACTTCTATATCTTCTCTCTATGTAATACATGACTTCAACTTGATAAAACACATTTTTTAATGTGGAAGCTGATGGTTGTTTTGGATACTTGAAACTAATTTTGACTTTAAGATTACCAGCAATAACATCATTCTTGAAGTTAAAAACTTTTAATGGATATTTAATGTTTTCATCATGAATGATTCTTAAACTTGAACCTCCATTGAAACTGTCCCTTTTTGTCAATTCAAAGTTGCCATTATTCAAAGTAGTTGGAATGAGAGATTGTAAATTACCATCAACCCAATGGTTATTGAATATTTTTACACCTTGAACATAAAATGCGTTCCCTTCACCACGGGAGAAATTAGTATAAAACTTAACTTCACGATTGTTATTATAAGAATAAATAGGTGTAGAAGCATGATTAATATATCTTGAGACAGAACCACCAATAGGATCAGTAGATTGATCACCTAACCATAATTTACGATCATTATGAATGAAGTTTTCTCTTGGGAAGTTTTCATAAGTCCATGCTGGAGCAAATAACACAACATTAGAAGAGTATTGACGGGCTGTACCAATGGCAATACCTGATGTAAATCCACCTTTTCCAACTTGTGAGTTTCTCCCAAATAAATCAATACCAGTAAACACCTTTTCACGCATCCCTTGAACACCAACAGTGAACAAACTATCTCTCATATCAGCCTCAGTCCAGAAATAATTTGTAAAAAAATAATCTGAACTAATGTAACAGTCAAAGTTTCTTTCATTAATTTGATTTTGATATTGAACAAAATTTTTAGAAATAATATATGCATCATACCAAACTAATTTAGATCTTGGATTAGAAATATGTAATTCAGCTTTCAACGATTCCATAAATGTTATAAGTTGTACACCTTTTGAAACCCCAGTAAATCTGGACTCAATATTCAATAACCACCCATCAAATTTGTAATGTTCAGCTAATCTGACCAACATTTTCACATATTTGAACTCCCCAGTTTTTGGATCTCTATCAACTAACTGATCTAGATCTGGACCACTCATACCTTCGAAAATGGCAGTACCTAATACCGGAACACCATGTCTATGTAACGCATTAATCCAAGACACTGGTGGTATACTGAACTTTGTATGAGAGAAATAAATGAAATAATCAATTAACGATGGGAATTGAAGGAAATAATGTAACCCGTCTGGATGTGGGTAATATCCATTAGGAGAATCATCTTCATTATGTTGATAATTGCCTTTATAGTCATGACAAGCCATAATATTAAAATCAAATTCACCTTCTTGGACTCTAGATCTTGAATATCGCGATAAGTTCTCTCTTGGTATACGAAGTTTATCAACTGGAGTATGATTGTTAGTAATGTCATTATTGTACCAATCTTCCAATTCTTTCATTGAAGTCAAGTTGATAGATTTGATATCATCAGATTCTACTGTGTGTGTTTTGTCAGCCATTTTAGAATTCGCAGCTCGATGAAACTTGTAATTATTCTTCTTATTGTAACTCTTCTTAGAACTCAATGGAGGAGATTTGTAACAGGATGTAGTTAATACACTTCTAGATAGCAAACAAGTGAATGTTGGAGCAAAATTTAATTCAAATAAGTCAGCAATTTTCTGGCACTCAGTTCTTGTCTTGGAAAAAATATCAATTGGGTGTTTATTGTTGGTTAATTAATGTGACAAGCGTAAAATGCACCTTATTAAATGGTCATGTGATCAAATCATGTGATCTAATAATTATCTAACTAAAATACAAAGTTTAAAATACAAAGTTCTTAAAAGAAGAGGTTATAGTTTTGTTTCGTAGTAATGGATTTGAAAGGTATTTTGAGGTATAATTGACGTATGATAAAATGATTTTTTACACATCATCTAACAAATTTTATAGTGAATCGTTTGCAATAGTGAAACATCTCATGTCGTAGATCATGCATATTTATAACCAAAGATCTGTCATAACTGTCACCGCATCATGAATGGTTTGTTTTATCTAACTTATATTGAATAAAATCAATGTTTAAGGTTTCCAAGTGTGACAAAAAATTCAATTAAAAATAGTATATAGAAAAAAAAGAAATTGCTAATGAAGAAAAGAACTGAAAAAGAAATATCTATATGGTGTTTTCATGATGAGTTCTTTTTATATAAATGAACTAGTATTATTTTTTTTTTATTTCCTTTTTGTAGTTTTCAATTTTATATTGTGTGGTTTTCAATGTTTTTTTTTTAATTTTTGATTTTATGCTATTTAATCAAAAACCTTCAGCAAAACCAGAAACAACATTCTTAGTGAAACCACCTTCTTTAGCAGCTAATTCATAGTAACCATATATGGTGGTAACAGCCAACAAGATGGAAGTACCAGAACCTAAAGTACCCAGTAAATCACAAACAACAGACAAAGCACCAATACAAGCACCACCAAAAGCAGCAGCAGTTGGAATGATTTTCTTTAATTCTTTGTAGACAGAGGTTTCTCTGTGACCAGCAATGACTAAACCTTGGTCTTTAAATTGCTTAGCAACATCTCTTGGAGCGGTACCAGAGATTTCGATCCATGTTGTAGAGAACAAAGCACATACAGATAGAACAAAACTGACATAGATAATAGTCTTGACTGGGTCTAACAAAGCTTCCGACAAAGAGAATGGTGGTTGAATGTAGTAAGCAAGACCATTGGTAGCAAATAATTGAGCAGAACCTGGTCTAGCACTCCAGACACCTAACAAACGAATAATTGGGTTAGTTGGGAATCTTTGGAACAACATTTGGGAAATAATAAAGTAGTTAGAAGTCAAAGCAGATTGCAACATAATTGGAGTGTTGGAAGTGTAAAACAACTTGATTGGGTATAAACCATATGGACCTCTTTGTCTAGTAGATCTGACTGGGATTTCATAACGGAAACCTTGCAAGTAGACAACTAAGAAGAAAACAACAAAAGTGGCCAACAATTGGAACATATTTGGCAAGTTTTGTCTGTAGAAAGCTTCAACTAAAGCTCTCTTCTTATCTTTCTTAGTAGCCAATAAGTGGAATAATGCAACAACACAACCTTCAAATTCATCACCACGACCTTGGTTAACAGTTGTTGGAGCAAAAGCTTTCCAGAAAATTTGTTCACAAATATTGGTGGCCATGAATAAAGAGATACCAGAACCTAAACCGTAACCTTTTTGTAACAATTCATCCAACAAAATAACAATGATACCAGCAAAAACCAATTGTAAGATCAATAACAAACAAACACCGACACCTAAGTCACTTGGTTTACCATACATACCAGTTAAAACATAAACAGTAGCTTGACCGATGGACAACAAAATAGCAAACAACTTTTGAGCAGTTTGAAATTGTTCACGATCACTTTTACTTTCCAAGTTAACTTGGATCAATTGGGTACCTTGTAATAATTGGAAAACCATACCAGAGGAAACAATTGGAGAGATACCCAATTCCATTAAAGTACCTCTATTCGAAGCTAACATCATTCTTAACCAGAACAATGGATCTGAAGAGTCTGAAGACACAATACCGTATAATGGAATTTCACTCATGACCAAAAAGATCAATAAAGTAACACCAGTCCACATCAACTTTTGATTAAATGGAACTTTTCTTTCTGGTGCAATGACTTCTGGCAAGAAGCCAGTAAAAGGTTTCACAAGATCCAAGACACGAACTATAAAAAATGTGTTAATTAGTTGCTAATTATAACATAAGGTGAAAAAACATACAACTCATATTATACAAAGTTTGATTGTTCTGTTCTTTCTTCCAGCAATCTTTTCTCTTATGTGTTGTTAATTGATGATTTGTAGTTTCATCAACTTTTTCAGTTTTATGTCGCGTTGGCCTCTTCTGCGCTGGCTGGATTTATATTACCCGGGTGAAAATCCAGTCACGTGAAACAACTTAAAAACTATAACATGATGTAATTGCTTATGCTATCATGTTTAAACTCGCATAATCAATGTTGACTTCCGAATTGAGCATTAATTGGGTATAGCAGAGCTAAATGAGTAGTAAATCTAGCTATATTTATTTAATTTTTATATAATTAATCTATCTAAAAGGCATCTAAGCCACGCTTACTCCAAATACCTTTCCATGCAACCAATAGTAATAATCCGCTCATAATTATTGCAGAAGATGAGGTGAAGAAGATGACACTTAAACAGTTCATGCTAACAACTGCAGTTTTTTCTAAAGCTTTACATGACGATTCAAAAGTCAAAGCAAACAACATCCCAAATGAAGAAGCACCAATAGCTGGTGCAACCATGAATGAACCCCATGCAGAACCAAAAATTTCTGAACCCCAAATTGATAATACAACTGTTGGATATAAAGTAAACATACCACCATATGAAAACCCAGCTAATGCACTAATAATTTCGTAGTTTTCCAAAAAAATGGAGTTTGCCAAGAAAAATTGATACAATGCACCCAAACCAAGGATAAGGATTAATAACCAATTTCTAGAAATTGAGTATTTTGATAATAAGAAATCAGATAAAGCACCCATACTCAATCTTGATACAGTGGAAAACACAGCATGGATTGAAACTTGGTCAGGGATTGAAGATTTTGGACTAATTTCTGAAATCATAGAGCCCATGTTTGTAATGTACATTTCTGAAGGACCAATACTTAACAAAATTGAAAATAATAAAATATATGTAGAGTAATCTTGTAAAAATTTAATGTATTTGTTCTTATGATCTGGGACCAAATCATCATCATCATCATCAGAAATAGAATCTGTTGTTAATAATGGTGCATTTTCATCAGAATTTGGTTTTAATATAATATCTCTTTCAATGGAAACAACACTTGAACTAATCCAATTGAAAACACCAATACATAAATATAAGATGCTAAATAATCTGAAACATTTGTATAGATCTAATTCATTATCATTTTCTTTTTTATGCAAAAAATCCATTTTAAGTAATTGTGAACCAATTAAAGAAGATAACCCATAACATGTTACTGGAGCACTAATAGTTAAACCTTTACTTCCCATATCAATCTTTGCACAAGTCAACAAGGCAGTAAAATATAGAGCACTAGTAGCACAGCCAATAAACCCAAAACTAATAGCCAAATATAGATAGTTCCAGTTATTTTGAACAGTTAATGCTGCAACAGTATACCCAGGGGTGAAAAACAAAATGGAAATTACCGACAAGATGACTGGGCCATGACAATCAGCTAAATATCCAAGGATAGGCAAAGGTAAGTACATACCAATAGAAGTACAACTTCCAATAATATTGATCTGAAATTGTGAATAGTTTAAATCATGAATTAATGTTGGGGTAAACAATGGGAATAACAAGACTGAACCTGCGCAGATACATGACAGTAGTGATATAATAAACGATAAAAGCTTTAACTTTGAATTAGAAAAATTCTTCTGTAAGATTAGACGGATGTGATGAGTCAAAGCCTTTTCTATATTTGATAACGGCATACTTTATTATTGTATTCAAAATGATGTGGTGTGAAATGTGAAATGCAAATGAATGTGAAATCTGGAGAACGCAACAAACGAATAGCAACTATACTTTCTGTTACGAAGGTTCAAGTCAGGTATTATATAAAGCTTCCAAGAACGAATGATTCTATAAAAGCTCCTATGATCGATGATTTATTCTTTTGAAAAGTGATTAAAACGTATAATATTAGTTTTTTTTCGATATCTTTTTTAACTCTGATTTGACTCAGACCGCGTGTAAATATCATTGAATATGCAAAAGATGCATGGACATATTTCGACACGCAGGGACATAAAATTTAAAATTCATAAAGATTTCTACAGACACAAATTAAAAGTTGAACTACTTTGATGCAATGATAATTGATATTTTATCCTATACTGTGCAAGTTTAATGTGAAACAAAAAAAAAAAAAACATAAATAAGATCATAAAGTCATAAAGCTTGTTGGGATTTCAATCTTTTTGATTTAAATCTGAACGTTTGAAATGTTTAATTTAGTTCTTACCAATAGCCTTCAAGAACTTTTCAATTTCGCCTTTACTACCTAACCAGATACCAGATCTGTCGTGGATTGCCTTTGGCAACAATTCCAAAACACGCTCACCATTATCAGTGACAGCAGCACCACCAGCTTGTTCCATCAAAAAGGCCATTGGGAAACATTCATACAAGATTCTCAATTTCCCAGTCTTGGACTTGGAGTCAGCTGGATAAGCAAACAAACCACCGTACAACAAAGTTCTGTGGATATCAGCAACCATAGAACCAATGTATCTAGCACTGTATGGTTTACCATTTTCTTGTGGTTCTTTCAAGTGAGCAATAAATTTCTTCACATCTTCAGTCCAGTAGTAAGAGTTACCTTCATTAACAGAGAAAATAGATCTTAAGTCTGGAATCTTCAAGTTTGGATGGGTCAAGATGAATTCACCAACAGAAGTATCCAAAGTGAAACAGTTAACACCGTGACCAGTGGTTAACATCAAATGGGAGGAAGCACCATACATGGTGTAACCAGCAGCAACCATTTCAGTACCTGGTCTTAAAACATCTTTGATAGTACCGGTGGAGTTTGGCAACAATTTGTAAATACCGAAAATAGTACCCACAGAAACACCGGCATCCAAGTTAGAAGAACCATCAATTGGATCACAAACAACAGCGTAATTACCTGGACCATCAAAAATGATTAAATCTTCTTGTTCTTCGGAAACTAAAACCTTAACTTTACCAGAAGCTTTCATGGCGTTAATAAAGATTTCATCACCAATAACATCCAATTTCTTTTGTTGATCACCAGTGGAATTGGAAGCACCAGCCAAACCGGTCAAATTAATCAATTCAGCTTTTCTGATGTTGTGAGCAATACTCTTAAAAGAAAATTGTAAAGAGTTTAACAATAAAGTTAAATCACCAGTAGCTTTCTCACCAACTTTTTGTTGTTCAGTCAAAATAAATCTGGTTAAAGTGATAAAGTCAGTATCGACTTTGTATTCTTCTTGACTCTTTGAAGACATTTTATTTGGTGTATTGTATAGTGTTTTTTAAGCAAAGATAAAGACTTTGTTGATAATCAAGAATTGTTAGGATTTAACGAGAATTGTTGGAATCCCATTTGTTTATATAGTTTTTGGCCGTTGAAGTTCGGATGACAATTTTGTTTTTGTTGTTGTTGTTTTTTTTTTAATGGGGTTCAAAAATTGCCAAATACTCCAAAATAATCAGGACAATTTGAACAATAACGAGAACAATAGGAGAAAAATCTGTTGAAATAAAGTTGTAGAAGAAAGTATTTGAATAATTGAATTCAAACCATCAAATTATGGTGATATTATTTTTCAAATAGCTTCTTTATCAAGGTTCAGAATCTCTTTCTTTGAGCCTGAGGCCCCGGGATGTGAAGGAAAACCAGCCAAGTGACTGGCCTCAACTGCTGTACGCGCTGGACAAAAGACACATTCAGCTGTTTGTGCCTTGTCCCACCCCTGTGCATATCGAATATGTACCGGGGTGCATAGTGACGCAATATGATGCAGTATTGTAAGTAATTCCAGGAAATTTCCCGGAGAAATAGAGACAAACACCCGTGGGAGAGGCTGAATATGTGAGCTCATAATAATTCAGGACATTTCTCTAACAAAATTGTAGGAAATGTCCCGGTTCTTCTGTATTTTTTGAAAAATGGGCATTTGTCCAAAAACATTGTGCTGGACTCCTGCTGTGTAATAGCCTATTTGAATTGCTTGAATTAACCCACTAGAAAACGATACAACAGGTACTTTTTGTAAAGATGATTAAACATGATTATTAAACAACATTTAAAACAGAACCACATTCATCATGGATTAGGTAATTAGGGAGTTCTTCAAAAAAAAATTGACCTTTTATTTCCAGATTAGGTCATTGCCTAATTAGGAAATTTTTAGAGTTTTTAGTTTTCTGATTTTTGTTTGTGTTTGATTTTTGACTGTTCAACATCTAAAGAAAAAAAACAGTTGAAGATATCCGTCAAAGTCAAAACACCCTTGGAACAACATTAAAAGATTCAAACTGTCCAATTTATTGTTAATTTTATTATTAATACTGGATAACCTGTTGTAAAGTTTTTTTTTATCCCATTAAAGCATCAAAATCAGCTCAATAAATTTGACAACTTTCATTAAACTATCAGATCAAAATCTAATTTAGAAAAAAAAACATCACAATGGCATCTACTGAAACTCATAATAAAACAACAGCTAGACAACACTCTAATTCTAATAGACAAGGTCAACAACAAAAAAAGACTTTGCCAATTGCAACCTCTCTGCCTTCAAAGCCAAATTTTGTTACAAAAAAACCATCTACAAATTGGGCTGATATAGCTGCTGCGAAGACCTCATTGAATTTATCCCACAAACAGTCATCTTCTGTACTCTCAAGTGCTAACTCTTCCTCAACAGGGTCTTCAAACACCACATACAATACTGCTCAGTCAGCAAATAATTCCAACTCAAAACCAAAAAATCATCAACAACAACAGTATAACCAACAACAACAACAGCAGACTCAACAACGACAACCAACTAACAAAAAGCCCATTTCTACAAAATATACACCAATTAATAACTACAATGGTGATGAAATTTCAGAATTTTTAGTTTTAAGGTCTCAGGAACTGTCACAAAACAGCATATATCATAAACAAAGCGGTTCTAATTGGACAAGTAAGTCTTTAAAACCTAAGAGGTTTGAAAAAGATGTTGTTGCAGTTGAATTGAATAAATTTTTGGCCAAAAAATGATTAAATTGCAATGAGAAAATGACATATAGAAGTTGAGTTGTAAATAAATTGTATTTTAATGTTATTAAATTCAACGTCTTTATAACTACATATTTAAGCCGTTAGTTGTAGCTTATAAATGTTTTATTGGTCTTTTTCTGCAATCATAGTACTGGAGGTACATATTATTCAGGTTCCCTAATTTTGATAACATGTAGACAATATATATTTATTGGACGTGATATTTATTTCATTTTGCCTTCTTAATTGGCAAGCATTCAGATGAAATAATGTCACGCAAAAGTGTTCAAAATTCATTGCTTCCATTTTATTGTATCACCTTTATCAGTTTGAAACTTGATAGCTCAATCTAAATAACATCATAATATGCTGCAGCGGTATATGTTGTGGTTGAAAAGTTTCAAATTCATTAAAGAAAGGTGGTCATTAATGATTCGAATAATGGGACAATCTACTCAAAACTTGCATATTATTTTTCATTAATATATTCATGATTGAGACGTTATTACAAAAACTATTAAAAACAGATTATATCTTCACTGACATGGCTACTAAAAAATGAGTACTAAATGGAGTAAATTGTAAAGTTTTCAATTAGTAATTACCACCTGGACCACATGACAACCAAAACAGAGGCCAATCCCAATTGGAGAATACAAAAGTGAAGTTGGCACACATTCTTATAACCAAAGTAGACTGACACAATCACTATCAACTCTAATAAAATTTGTTTGTTTTAAATTATGGGGTTCACCAATGTTATGGATCATCTGAAACTTTTGGTGCAACTTCAATTACAACAAAATTTGATACGCAAGTTGATAGGACTGGTGCCATTGGTGTTACTGATAAATTTAAATCAAGATACTTGCTAGAAATAAATTATACTTATAAACATAATACATCTGGTGAATTTAAGTGAGTTAATAAGTTTTCAACACATATTTCAAGAACCTAGAAGTGTTGATAAAGATGGTTAGTACTCAACTGGTGATATTGAACAACTTGATGCTCAAGGTGAATATGTTGCTAATGAAGAAAGTGTTGTTTTTCTTCTTCATATAACAATTTCTTTTCAAAACTTGAAGTTCTTCTTTTGGAGAATTACTTGTCAGTAATCATTGTTTTAGTTCTCATTATCATCATTA